>UESW01004087.1:255133-324996 GCA_900491605.1 Calamus simplicifolius
GTTCGGGTTTCTCGGGTTCGGATTGACTGCAACCCTAACCCGGTAAAAGTTGCAAATCGGTCCGGGTTCAACCCGGATCCTTCAGGTTCGGTTAAGCAAACTAGAGTTTGAGTACTGCTGCAAATCGGGTTCCGCAGGCCGGGTTCGGGTTGAACCGACCAAGTTGCACCCCTAGGTGTCTCCCTGCACCGTCTCTCAAGGGGAGGTTTTGTTGATCATCCAACAGATATGGGCATCGAACCCTGCCCATGGGTCGGCATGGTCCGGTACAAACTAAGCAATGCCTTCATTTGCTATAGTGTCATATTATGCTAAGCATGATTCATTAAATCGTCTCATATTTAGCTTAAAAATTTTGATTCATAGATTAAGCCTGACACAATCCATAATGGGCCTGAGCTGACACGATCTAGCCAAGTTAAATATGACATGGTCCACCATACCAATACAGCACGGCCCATATAGGCTTGGGAAAAGTCTTTGTACACTGCCCCCGGTGCAGCAAGGCCTACGTGGGCTACACCGCCCCTTTTGATTGGTCCACGTGGAGCCTACGTGGATAATGTGCCGGGTGGTATTAAAAGGATCCCAAGCGAAGACCATGGCTACACGGCCATGACGGGGAGGATAAGTTGCGAGATGCGCCCTAGTGACACTTAGGGCGCCCATAACAGGCTACCCACAGCAGCCACCTCTGGCGACGGAGCATCACCAGTCTTAGCGATGACCGAGCGGGATGTAACGAGCATCACCACCCATGGATGAGAATGGCGGCGGCGCCACTGTATAGGGCGACGGACGGCGGCGAGATCAAGTGCATTATGGAGATATCTTCAGAGATTTATTTCCTTATGGGGAGTGATTGAATAAATCATATCTTCTAAATTTAGGATATTTCTTCTAAACTCTAGAAGATTAGTTTCCTTTTCAGTTAAGTTGTTTTAGGCATGTATCGTCAAATCTCCTTGATTCTAAGAATTATTTCGAATTGTTTCCTTAGAATCTTGAAGAATTGATCTAGATTTGATTTGATTGGGTTGGTAGGATTTTGGAAGCTCCTGAGGATGCCTATATAAGCACTCCTCAGGAGCAATAGGGGGTTTGTGTTTTGTAAGCTTAGAGAGCTTATGAATGTTGGCCAGGCATAGGCACGTTTATGCCAGTAAACTTGGGGGCTGATAACCTCTTAAGTTTGGGCATGCTTGGGCTAATAACCCTTGTACGAGTGTTCTTGTGTTCTGGTGGTTCGAAGGACTAATAATTTTGAGACCACGTTCTTCGTAATAACAGTGAGGCATTCTTCATTTCTTGTGTGTTAGATCCTAATTACCATGCTCGTGTGTTACTGAAAATGGTTCGGGAGGATCGATTGTGGTGTTGGAGCGGATCGCGCGGAGGAGTGGTGAATGTTTGGAGTCCTTGACCGGAGACCCTAACAAATTGGTGCTTTCATTGAGATGAGTTGCTTGAAGATCTCTATGTTTCAAGCGGGGTAATCATGAGCAAACCTTACTTTGATTCTCTTCGTTGAGATTGTTATAGTTAGAAGTTGTTTGTTCTTGTTAGAGTTATTATTTGAGGTGGGGGTTCGATCTTCTTTGGAGAGAACCCAAGGTCGGAAGTTGTCCGTGCAAAGTTCTTCGTGGGAGGGGGTTCGATCTTCATTTTGGAGAGAACCCAAGGTTGGACTTGTTGTTGCAGCCCATATTCCAATGGAGGCCGGATCAAGTACTTTTCCATCCAACCAAGACCGCTTTGAAGCTTTGGAGTCATCCACTCTTTGGATGAAGGAGCAGATGGCGGAGACTACCACCAACATGACTCACATGCAAGGAGCCATCACTTCCGTCACTAATGCTACGGAGGAGAACATGAAGGCGGTGGAAGGCATGAGATGAGACTTGCAAGCAATATTGGCAAGACTTGGAGGAGGATAGAATGGGGCCAACCGCGGACAAACCCCAAGGGTGGAAGAGGAGCAACTCGTTGATGGGAGGGAAACTCACATTTCTAAGTCCACAAGGGGAGAGCCTAGACCAAGGCAACCTCTTAGATTTGGCGGGCGTGTGGAGAATGAGCACGAGGTAGTGGAAAGGTGGCTGTGAGAGAGGAGTCTGACCGTGATGTTGATAACCATGCAAGGACGGAGGAAAGATTCGGTGGGAGTCGGTATGGGGAAGAAATGCCCTATGGCCAGATCCATGAAGATGCTAGAAGACATGAGAGACCGAGAAGAGACCACCACTATCATGATGAAGATGAAGGAAATGGTTGAACCACCGAGGACCTAGAAGGCCACATTACCATGGAGGTGACTATGAAGATGATAATGGAAATCGGTTTAACAACCGAGGACTAAGGAGACCAAAAATTGACTTCCCTAAGTTCAATGGTGGTGACCCTCATGAGTGGCTCGATAAGGCGGACCACTATTTTCATATATATGAAGTACCAAGGACAGAGAGAGTGGCCACAGCATGTTTCTTCCTTGATGGGAAGGCAAGCAAATGGTGGAGATGGATACGCGCCCAATATGAGAAGGAAGGAAGAAGGCTCGGGTGGACGACATTCGAGAGGGAGCTGCTTATGCAATTTGGGCCTTCGCCCATTATCAACCATCATGGCCAGCTAGCTAAGCTCAAGCAAGATGGCAAGGTGCATGCGTATGTGGAGGAATTTCGACAACTCCAAACCTTGGTGAGGGGTTGGTCTGAGGAGGCACTTATCGGCACTTTCGTGGATGGTCTAAAACCATGGATTGCCAAGGAGCTCAAGTGGAAGCAGCCCACTAGGCTGCAAGAAGCAATGAGGATGGCTGAAATCCTTGAAGAAAGTCATCACTTAAAGAAAAGACACGTCAAGGACCAAGTGGCTAATAAGGTTTATAAACCCTTGTATTCCACGGGGTCTTGGAAAGGAAAGGAGGGGACTACGGGAGATTCAAGGAGCAAAGGGAAGGAAGTCAAGAAGCTTAGTCGTGAGGAGCTTGATGAGTACATAAAGAAGGGCTTATGCTTCAAATGTGGTGAAAAGTGGAGCCGTGATCACCAATGTAAGAAAGCCAAGGTCATGTGTATGATCGGGATAGAGGAGAGCAATTGGGGGAGACAAGTGAGGAAGAGCACGGGCATGAGGAGTCCTCTAGCGATGAGGAAAGTGAGGAAGCCGAGTTGAGCCTCAATGCCATGTCCGGCGTACAAAAGCCCTCAACCATGCGACTTATGGCTTGGGTTGGCAAGCATGAAATGACATTATTGGTGGATAGTGGGTCTACCCACAACTTCATCAATTCCCGCGTCCTTTCTAAGGTGAGATTGCATGGGGAAGAAGTAGAGCCATTCGATGTGAAGGTGGAAAATGGGGAAAAGCTAAGGTGTGAGATGGTAGTGCGAACCGTGAAGATGAATGTCCAAGGCGTCCGTATAGCGGCTGATCTTCACGTACTCTCATTGGTGGGGCTAGATGTTGCCTTGGGCAATGCATGGCTAAGTGGCATTAGCAAGGTCATCACCGACTATGAGAAGATGACTATGGAGTTCAAGCTTGGAGGGAAGAAGAGGACGTGACAGCTCTAGCATCAAAAGAGCCAAGGCCTTGCGAGGCCAATATGTTTGAGAAACTATGCAAGGGTGGGGCTCATTGCTTCGCCATAGTGATGAGCCAAAACCGAGGAGATGAAGGGCAAGAAGAGAAGCATAGTGATGGAAATGAGGAGCTGCCCAAGGTGTGAAGACGGTTTTAGAAAGACACAAGAAAGTATTGGAGGTACCTACTTCATTACCACCAAGTAGGGAATTTGATCATCGCATTGTGCTGAAAGATGCGAGCAAATCGGTAAATGTGCCACCATACCGGTATGCTCACTTTCAAAAGGGTGAGATCGAAAGACAAGTGGAGGAGATGTTGGCTAGTGGCTTGATTCGACCAAGCACTAGTCCCTTTTCATCACCGGTGTTGCTTGTGAGGAAGAAGGATGGAAGTTAGCATTTTTGCACCGACTACCGAGCATTGAATGAGACAACAGTGAGGGATAGATTTCCCATACCAACAGTGGATGAGATGCTTGATGAGTTACATGGGGCTCATGTGTTCACCAAGCTGGATTTAAGGGCCAGATACCATCAAATCCGGATGAAAGAGGAAGATACCCACAAGACGGCATTTAGGACTCATTCCGGCCACTATGAGTACCTAGTGATGCCTTTTGGGCTGTGCAATGCCCTCTCAACTTTTCAAGCGGCTATGAATGCCATATTTAAGCCATTCTTGAGGAAGTTTGTATTAGTATTCTTCGATGACATCTTGGTGTACTCGAAGAATGTGGAGGAACACTTGGAGCAATTGGAGCGAGTATTGATAATCTTGAAGGAGCACCACTTCTTCATCAAGGCTTCCAAATGCGCCTTTATGCAAGAAGAGCTGGAGTACCTTGGTCACATCATATCGGGCCAAGGAGTAAAAGTGGACCACAGAAGGTGGAAGCTATGGTGGATTGGCCCTTACCCAAGGATGTGTTGGCTCTACGAGGATTCCTTGGTTTGACGGGCTACTATCGAAGGTTCGTGCAAGGCTATGGATTGATAGCCAAGCCACTTACCTCCATGCTAAAAAAGGAGGGCTTCGAGTGGACCGAAGATGGAAGGAGAGCTTTTGAGAACTTGAAGAGAGCCATGACCAAGACACCCATCTTGGCCTTGCCCGACTTCAAGAAACCATTTGAAGTATATACTGATGCAAGTGGAGAAGGGATTGGGACGGTACTAGCTCAAGAAAGAAGGCCCATAGCTTTTATCTCCAAGGCCTTAGGGCCAATGAAGAAAGCATGGAGCACTTATGCAAGAGAAATGTTGGCGGTTGTGCATGCGGTGAAGGTGTGGGGAGACCTTACCTCTTGGGAAGAAAGTTTACTATAGTGACCGATCAATAAGCATTAAGACACTTGCTAGAACAAAAGATCGTGACGCCAGAGCAACAGAAGTTTCTTATGAAGCTTCTAGGATTCGAGTATGACATTATATATCAGCCCGGCAAGGAGAATAAGGTGGCTGATGCGTTGTCAAGGAAGGAGGGAAGTCCAATGATGTGGACTTTGTATGAAGATGAGGCTGAACATATGGCCTTGAGTGGAGCTGAATGGAGGATATGGGACAAGCTTAGAGAGGCCGTGGAGTTGGATGCAAGGTCTCAAGAGATCATAGAGAAGCTTGAGAGTCCATGTAATGGGATGACCGGATTCAAATGGCGTGATGGGCTTATCTACTACAAGTCCTATGTCTATGTGCCCGACGTACCAAACCTGAGGAAGGAGATTCTCACTCACTTCCACCATAGCAAAGAAGGTGGTCATTCGGGATGGCTTAGGACCTATATGAGGATCAAGCATTTCTTCTATTGGGAGGGCCTAAAGAGAAGTGTGAAGAAGTGGGTGGCGGAATGTGACGTATGTCAAAAGACCAAACATGATATGAAGGCCCCTACGGGTCTCTTGCAGCCCTTACCCATACTGGAAGCTATATGGAAGACTTGTCCATGGATTTTGTGGAGGGCTTGCCTGCAAGTCAAGGGTACGATGTGATCTTGGTGGTCGTGGATCGCTTAAGTAAGTATGCTCACTTCATACCCTTAAGCATCCATTTACAATGAAGAGTATGGCTAAGGCCTTTGTGGACAACGTGGTGAAGCTCCATGGTTTCCCTAGAACTATTATTACGGACCGGGATCGGGTATTCATGAGCTCCTTTTGGAAGGAAGTGTTTGCATTGCAAGGGAGCAAAATGAAGACAAGTTCTTCATATCATCCGCAGACCGATGGCCAAACAGAGGTGGTCAACCGTACATTGGAACAATACTGAGATGCTATTGCCATGATGAACAAGCAAGGTGGATGGACTACATGTCATAGGCGGAATATTGGTATAATACAACATACCACTCTTCCATCACACTTAGCCCATTTGAAGTGGTGTATGGAAGGAAGCCTCCTACCTTGGTGGCTTATGAGAGGGGTACGGCTAAGAATGCGGAAGTGGAGGAAGCCTTGATCACTAGAGACGAGATACTAGCCAAGGCAAAAGGGAGCTTAAGAAGGCCCAATCGAGCATGAAGAAATATTATGATAAAAGGAGAAGGTTAGAAGGGTTTGAGCCCAGGGACTTTGTATACTTGAAGCTTCAACCCTATGGCCAAAAGACATGAAGAGAAAGGCAAGCTAGAAGCTAGAGAAAAGGTACTATGGGCCATTTAAAGTGACTGCCCGTGTCGGAGAAGTTGCGTATCGGCTGGAATTACCACCAACCTCAAGACTTCATCCAATGTTTCATGTGTCTCTCCTCAAGAGACGAGTTGGGGATCCTAGCTTGATTGTAAAGGAATTGTCTTCCTTCGATGAGGAAGGTAGAATGCTACTACAGCCCGCAACGATTCTTGAATACAAAATGGTGCCACGTGGGAGGATTAGAAGGAAGATCTGGAGAGTATTGGTGCAATGGAGAGGGCTACCTAGAGAGGAAGCAACCTGGGAGGATTATGATGACATAGCCTTAAGGTTCCCATAATTTACCCTTGAGGATAAGGGTACACTTAATGGAAGGGGGAATGAAAGGATCCCAAGCGAAGACCATGGCCTACACGGCCACGATGGGGAGGATAAGTTGCGAGATGCGGCCCCAGTGACACTTATGGGCACCCCTAATAGGCTACCCACAGTAGCCACCTCCGGCGACGGAGCACCACCAGTCTTAGCAGTGACCGAGCGGGATATAACGAGCATGGCCTGGGAAGTCGAAGGAGCATCACCACCCATGGAGGAGAATGGCGGCGGCGCCACCGTGTAGGGCGGCAGACGGTGGCGAGATCAAGTGCATTATGGAGATATCTTCAGAGATTTATTTCCTTGTGGGGAGTGATTGAATAAATCATATTTTCTAGATTTAGGATGTTTCTCCTAAACTCTAGAAGATTAGTTTCCTTTTCAGTTAAGTTGTTTTAGGCATGTATCGTCAAATCTCCTTGATTCTAGGAATTGTTTCGAATTATTTCCTTAGAATCTTGAAGAATTGATCTAGATTTGATTTGATTGGGTTGGTAGGATTTTGGAAGCTCCTAAGGATGCCTATATAAGCACTCCTCATGAGCAATAGGGGGATTTGTGTTTTGTAAGCTTAGAGAGCTTATGAATGTTGGCCAGGCATAGGCACGTTTATGCCAGTAAACTTGGGGGCTGATAACCTCTTAAGTTTGGGCGTGCTTGGGCTAATAACCCTTGTACGAGTGTTCTTATGTTCTGGTGGTTCGAAGGACTAATAATCCTGAGACCACGTTCTTCGTAATAACAGTGAGGCATTCTTCATTTCTTGTGTGTTAGATCCTAATTACCACGCTCGTGTGTTACTGGAAATGTTTCGGGAGGATCGATTGTGGTGTTGGAGCGGATCGTGCGGAGGAGTTGGTGAATGTTTTGGAGTCCTTGACCGGGGACCCTAACAGGTATGGCCCTGCTACGATGTAACGTTCTGAACGTGACGACCATTTAAAGCGCTTCGCTTTTTTTTAAATTTAGCGTTCAGATGAAAATGCCCTTTCCCTCCATGCTATCGCCATTTACGTTGGATTTCATATGAGCAAGGAAAACTCTTTCTTCCCCCTCGCTTTGGCTTTTGGCACGATCCTATGCCCTGCCCTCGCTCTGAGAGTCCGGTCGAAAGAAAATATTTCAGCTTCGAGGCTGGAATACCTGGCTACTGGAGTCTTTGTACAAAAACTTCTGGAGGAAATGTCGTCCGCAGCACGAAGTAAAAAGTCCTTCTTCCCACTTCTTTGTAAAGCTCCTTTATTACACCAACTATTTTTTCTCGTTAGAGGTAGTTAATGCATGACCAAACCGTTTAATGCGCGGGTAACTTCCTTAGAACAAAATAGTTATGACATTCTGGCAGTCATAACTATTTAGAGTTTACTGTTTTGTAAGCACGAATGTCATACTCTTTTAACTAGGATGTTATACCTCATGAACTAGGGTATCGTCAGAGTATTTCGGCCTATATTCTCCGCTATTTCCTGTCCATATAGCTCTAGTATCATCATGCTCGGCCGAAAATCCTTCGCGACACCGCAGTTCAAACATCACGACACCCTAGTGACAACGCTATGACACCCATGCTTAAAATCTTACGACACCCAAGGAGGAATTCGGCCTAAAATCATTGGTGACACCGTAGTTGAAACGTTATGACACCCTAGCGTTAACGCTACGACACCCATGCTTACAACCTTCGCGTTCTTCGTATGTTGCTTTCTGGGGTGTCGTAGCGTTTCTATGGGGTGTCTTTAAATGCTAAAGGGTATGTCGTGCTTATAACTGACAGGTGAAACATTAAGACACCCAAGCGTCAATGCTACGACACCCCGTATGGAGAACAATCCCCCGACACCCTGCTTTAACAGTCAGTCATCGGTGTCGTCGCCTTAAAGCTAGGGTGTCGTCAGATGAGAACTGGGGTGTCGTTAACAGCCTGAGTTGGTGATGTCGTTGTTCACGACACCCCAGTTGAAACCTGACGACACCCTAGCACTAATTCTACGACACCCGTGTTTATAACTAACCATGGAGAGAAGGCCCGTGATACCCAAGTTACAAACCTAAGACACCCGTTCAAGCTTAGGAGAAAACTTTAGCACATCCAGGATGAAATCGGTCGGAAAACAGTTACGATATCTAAGCTCCCTTATCCTTCGGTCTGGCAGCAAACACAAAAGTCACTAAAATTTCTTTTTATTCATCACACAAATAAAGACAAGAAGAAAAGAAAAGAAAAAAAGTACAGGAGCCCTCACTGGGGCTTGTCATTTTCTCCGGGCGCTGCCGAGCTCCCCCACGCTGCGGGGCTAACTCGGCGATCTGGCGCTGGAGGGATGCTACTTGCCCCTTCAGCTGGCTGTTGGCCCGACGCAGGACCTCGATCTCTCTCGTTGAAACGGCCAGGTACTACTCGGCCGCCCCTATGGAGTCGCTCGCTGTTTGCAAGCGATGACGCAAAGACCTCCGCATCGACGGTTACCGTTGTGCAGAGGCTCCCATGGGTGCCAGTCGATCGCCCCTCGCCTCTAGAAGCCATCTCAGTATTCAAAAATTTTGGAAGATCAGCTGAAAAGGTGATTAACGATTGCATTCCCCCATCCATATTTAAGGTACTCCTAGCGGGTGTTTTGATTGCCCGAGCTATCACCTCCGGCGCTCCTATCGTGGAAACTTGCCACGTGCCACCATCTTAGTGGGCGGTCAAAGGAAACGAATGGGTTTTGAACTAGGGTGCCATGGGTTTCAACAAGATAAGAGCGAATGGCAGCAAACACCCAGGAGGAATTCACCTCCCTCGTGAACAGAAACCATTAATGAAGAATGAAGAGAGTGTGGGGAAGCCAAATACTGTGACACCCTAGAACCAATGCTTCGATACCCGTGCTTAAAACTGACCATGGAGAGAATCCCCGTGACACCATAGTTCAAATTCGGCCAAAAATCCTTCGCGACACCTTAGTTGAAATCTCACGATACCCTAGCTCTAAGGCGACGACACCCGTGCTTATAACTGACCACCTAGAGAATTCCCGTGACACCCCAGGTGGATTGGATATCGGCCGAAAATCCTTCGCGACACCCCAGTTGAAATCTCACAACACCCTAGCTTTCAAGCAACGACACCCATGCTTAAAACTGACTACGGAGAGAATCCTCGCGACACCCCTGGTGGAATTCGACCGAAAATCATTCGTGACACCCCAGTTGAAATCTCACGACACCCTAGCTTTAAGGCGACGACACCCGTGCTTAAAACTGACCACGGAGAGAATCCCCGCGACACCCCCTAGTGGAATTCGGTCGAAAATCATTCACGACACCCTAGTTGAAATCTCACGATACCCTAGCTTTAAGGCGACGACACCCGTGCTTAAAACTGACCATGGAGAGAATCCCCGCAACACCCCATGGTGGAATTTGGCCGAAAATTATTCACGACACCCCAGTTGAAATCTCACGACACCCTAGCTTTAAGGCGACAACACCCGTGCTTATAACTAACCACCTAGAAAATCCCCGCGACACCCCAGGTGGATTGGATTTCGGCCGAAAATCCTTCGCAACACCCCAGTAGAAACCTCACGACACCGTAGCTTTAAGGTGACGACACCCGTGCTTAAAACTAGCCACGGAGAGAATCCCAGCGACACCCCTGGTGGAATTTGGCTAAAAATCCTTCGCGACACCCCAGTTGAAATCTTACGACACCCTAGCTTTCAGGAAACGACACCCGTGCTTAAAACTGCCCATGGAGAGAATCCCCGTGACACCCTAGTTCAAATTCGGCCCAAAATCCTTCGCGACACCTTAGTTGAAATCTCACGACACCCTAGCTCTAAGATGACGACACCCGTGCTTAAAACTGACCACCTAGAGAATTCCCGCGACATCCCAGGTGGATTAGATTTCGGCCGAAAATCCTTCGCGACACCCCAATTGAAACATCACGACACCGTAGCACCAATGCTACGACACCCGTGCTTATTGCTTTAAGGCGATGACCAACCGGCCTTAACAGTCAATGCACGGGTGTCGTCGCCTTAAAGCTAGGGTGTCGTCAGATGAGAACTGCGGTGTCGGTAACAGCATGAGTCGGGGATGGTGTCGTTAGGCCCTTCGTCAATGTGTTATTAATTGGTATCGTAATTTTACAGCTCCGGTGTCATTTTTTGTAAACTGAGGTATCGTGACTTCTGAATTCAGATCATAGGTATCGTATTGTTTTAACCTTCGTGTCATAATCCTTTGTCAGGATATATTGACAACTAAATATATGGATATCATTGTTCATGACTGTGTGCCTATATTTCCACAGACGATGCTGAAATTAAAGATTAGAAAGAAATCGATAACACCCCGGTCGTGCACCTTCACCCATCGCTCCAAATGCAGTGGATGATACTGTAGTTCCTCAAACTGGAATGGAATTCAATTCAGTAGATGATGTATATACGTTCTACAATGGATACGCGAAATGAGTTGGTTTTGGAATCACAACAGTGTGTAGCAGGGCCAACAACAAAAAACAACTTTGCTTCAAGTACCTGGCATGTTGGAGGCAAGGAAAATCTAGAAAAATAGAGAAGAGTATGAATCATAGGGATACTGGGAAAGTTGATTGTATGGCATCCATAAAAGCAAGACTGAATGCTACAAGTGGTAAGTGGATATTGGATGAAGTTTCTCTAGAACATAACCATGGGGTGTCCATAACATCAACTAATTATCTACGATCGCATAGGAGGATCAGCACACCAGAGAAGGCAGAGATCAGCAATTTACATGCCATGAATGTTCCGACAACTCAGATATACTCTGCCATAGCAAGGAGAAAAGGGGGCAGAAGACAATTAGATTTCATCGAGAAGGATGCTCGTAACTTTATTTGTCGCGAACGTCAGTCTAAGCTGAAAGAAGAAGATGCTCATTCGATGGTAATTCATTTCACCAAAATGCAACTCATAAATCCCAATTTCTTCTATACCTTAGACCCCAATGATAATGGTCATCTGAGGTCTATCTTCTGGATTCATCCAAGGTCAAGATTGGCATGCACATACTTCGGCGATGTTCTAAGCTTTGACTCAACCTACTTGACAAACAGATATCAAATGCCTTTTTGTCCATTCATCGGGGTCAACCATCATGGACAGTCCACCTTGCTTGGTTGCGCATTGTTGTCTGATGAGAGCACTGAGACATATAAATGGGTTTTTTAGGCATGGCTGGATGCAAATGGTGGTCAAGCACTTATTGTCATAATAACTAACCAAGATAAGGCAATCGAGGCTGCTGTCAAAGAAGTTTTTCCTAACACACGACATCGATTTTGTCTTTGGCATATATTGAAGAAGATACCTAAAAAGATTGGCCACATTTGCATGGCAAATCCCAAGTTTATGGTTGATTTCGATGAGGCGATATATGATTCATTGACCATACAGTCATTCGAGAAAAGGTGGGCACATGTTATGGAGAAATATAAAGAATGCAAGTCTATAGATTGGTTTAATATCCTTTACGAATGTCGGGATAAATGGGTCCCAGTTTACCTAAAGGATACATTCTTCGTAGGTTTGTATGTCATTGTCTTTGGTTCATGTTCGTGTTAAACGCTTTTTTTTGTTGACAAAATTTTGAACAGGGATGTCATCTTCACAAAGGAGTGAGGGTATAAATCACTTCTTCGATGGGTTTATAAATTCGAAGACTACACTAACGGAGTTCATAGGTAAGTATGAAGATGCCTTGAAAAAAGATACGAGGCCGAAAATGAGGAAGATAATAGGATGTTGCAAACGATGGCTTTCCTAAAGACATCATCACCTTTTGAGAGACAAGCTGCAGGAAGGTATACAAGGCGCATTTTCAAAAAATTTCAGAATGAGATCCTTGAAATGGCTGCATCAAATACTAAATTGATCAAGGAAGCTGGCAACTGTTGTGTATATTCTGTAAAGTCGTACGAAAGGATTGAAGTCGATGGAATCGGCAAGGAGATGATCAAAGATTATATCGTGTCATACGATAGAAATATTGAGGATGTCCAATGCCAGTGCCGATCCTTTCAGTTCAAGGGATACATGTGTAGGCATGCCTTGTTGGTTCTTCATCAAAGTGACGTATTTCATTTACCAGATAAATACTTCTTGAAGAGATGATGCAAGGACATGAAATACCAATTCGACGAATTTGACTGCAATACTAAAGGTTACGATAAGAGCACACGAAAATCATGGTACGCAGTGATAATTTTTTAATTGAAATATCTTAATATATGTTTTCGTTAATATGATGTTAATGATTGTAGATATAGTTTACTGAGTCATCAGATGATGAAGCTCGCAGAGAAAGCCTCCATGTCTAAAGATGCATTTAATGTAGTGATGGATGGTCTAACACCTATATTCAAAATTACCGTGGATGCCAACTGCGCAGCTAAACTAGGTACAGAGCTTGTAATTCAATATCCTGAACAAATTAGGACGAAAGGTCGCCCAAGAGAGAACAGATTAAAGAGTGGAGTCAAGAAGAAGTCAAAAAGATCAAGGAAAAATCTGGTCAAGGAAAGAGCTGCTTCAAGCAACAGGCAAACTTGTTTGTAGTCAATTAATACCGGAGAGGACAAGGAAAGAATTGTACCGCCTTCTGAAGCTTTGATGGATGAATTTGATGCTTATGTATTGAGTCAACTTACACAGGAGCATATATAAAACACGGGTGTCGTAACTTTCTAACTAGGGTGACTTGGTCGCAAATGAAGTGCTTTCAAACCAAGGTATCTATTTCAGTCAAATGAAGTGCTATTAGCGCGAAATCCTACGACATCCCAGTGCTCACGAAAGGCGAAATCCTACGACATCCCAGTGCTCAAGAAAGGACACCAAAGCTTTTAGCGCGACGACACCCCAGCTCCGGGCTAACGACTCCCTACATGTAGCTAGGCGACACCCGAAAGGCAAAATCCTACGACATCCCAGTGCTTACGAAAGGACACCGAAGCTTTTAGCGCGATGACACCCCAGCTCTTGGCTAACGACTCCATAGCTCTAGCGCGGCGACACCCGAAAGACGAAATCCTTAGACATCCCAGTATTCGCGCGACGACACCAAAGCTTTTAGCACGACGACACCCCAGCTCTTGGCTAACGACACCATAGCTCTAGCGCGGCAACACCGGAAAGGCGAAATCTTACGACATCCCAGTGCTCACGAAAGAACACCGAAGCTTTTAGCGCGACGACACCCCAGCTCCGGGCTAACGACTCCCTACATGTAGCTAGGCGACACCCGAAAGGTGAAATCCTACGACATCCCAGTGCTCACGAAAGGACACCGAAGCTTTTAGCGCGATGACACCCCAGATCTTGGCTAACGACTTCATAGCTCTAGCACGGCGACACCCAAAAGGCGAAATCCTTAGACATCCCAGTATTCACGCGACGACACCGAAGCTTTTAGCGCGACGACACCCCAGCTCTTGGCTAACGACACCATAGCTCTAGCGCGGCGACACTGGAAAGGCAAAATCCTACGACATCCCAGTGCTCACGAAAGGACACCAAAGCTTTTAGCGTGACGACACCCCAGCTCCGGGCTAACGACTCCCTACATGTAGCTAGGCGACACCGAAAGGCAAATCCTACGACATCCCAGTACTCATGAAAGGACACTGAAGCTTTTAGCGCGACGACACCCCAGCTCTTGGCTAATGACTACCTAGCTCTAGCGCGGCGACACCCGAAAGGCGAAATCCTTCGGCATCCCAGTACTCACGCGATGACACCGAAGCTTTTAGCGCAATGACACCCCAGCTCTTGGCTAACGACACCATAGCTCTAGCTTGGCGACACCGGAAAGGCGAAATCCTACGACATCCCGATGCTTACAAAAGGACAACGAAGCTTTTAGCGCGATGACACCCCAGCTCCGGGCTAACGACTCCCTACATGTAGCTAGGCGACACCCGAAAGGCGAAATCCTTCGAAATCCCAGTACGCATGCGATGACACCGAAGCTTTTAGCGCAACGACACCCAGCTCTTGGCTTACGACTCCATAGCTCTAGCGCGGCGACACCCGAAATGCAAAATCCTTCGACATCCCAGTACGCACGCGATGACACCGAAGCTTTTAGCGCAATGACACCCCAGCTCTTGGCTAACGACTCCATAGCTCCAGCGCGGCGACACCCGAAATGCGAAATCCTTTAACATCCCAGTGCTCACGCGACGACACCGAAGCTTTTAGCGCGACGACACCCCAGCTCTTGGCTAACGACACCATAGCTCTAGCGCGGCGACACCGGAAAGGCAAAATCCTACGACATCCCAGTGCTCACGAAAGGACACCGAAGCTTTTAGCGCGACGACACCCTAGCTCTGGGCTAACGACTCCCTACATGTAGCTAGGCGACACCCGAAAGGCGAAATCCTATGACATTTCAGTACTCATGAAAGGACACCGAAGCTTTTAGCGCGACGACACCCCAACTCTTGGCTAACGACTACCTAGCTCTAGCGTGGCGACACTGGAAAGGCAAAATCCTTCGACATCCCAGTACTCACGCGATGACACCGAAGCTTTTAGCGCAACGACACCCCAGCTCTTGGCTTACGACTCCATAGCTCTAGCGCGGCGACACCCGAAATGCGAAATCCTTCGACATCCCAGTGCTTAATTTACGACACTATAGTGTTCAATTTACGACATCCTATATGAAAACTTAAGAAATTGTGAAGTAGAAAAGGCAAAAATATGAATAAATCGAGAATACCCCTGTTCTCAATATAAAATTTGCGCATTTACATTAAATCTGAATCAGTGTTAATATGAATAAATTACATTCAATTTTCATTATAAGAAGAATTAAAAAATTAAGAACATTTTTGACAATGTCGCTGATCTTTTGTTCAGGCCTCTCTCAATAGCGTCGTAGCTAAGTGTCGCCGGTAATCTTTGACTTCCTCATCCGTGAAATCCATCTTCATATCAGGATTGTTTCGTCGTGCAAGACATTCCTTGTATCTCAGACAGTATAGTCCGCAATCCAGCGATCCGGTCGGTTGGCTTGGGCAATCTGAAATCTCTTCCATCGGCCAAGTCATCGCTTCCTTCTTATCGCAGTAGATATGGAATATGTGGCCAAGAATTGTATGCCATTTCTTTGCATTTGCCTTGTACTTGGGGTTGTGTTTCATTGAATTCAGGTACATGAAGACCTTTCTTTCCATGTCGACAGCAACCAAATGCCAGTGCGAGTTATCGGAGTTTATTATGGTGAAAAGAAACCAAAATTGGTCCTTATCTTCATCGGAGACATTGTCAAATATCGAGGCCCCTGATGTGCCAGCGGTTCATGAGCAGGCGATGAAGAAGTCAGACACAGAGCGGATACGAAAACTGATGCAAATATGCACTTACGGTATCGATCCGGATGCTCTGTCCAGTTGCGCATCAGAAACTCCTGGCCGGCATCAATTATCTGCCAATGCAATGTAAACCGATTAATATAATTCTAAAATCAACAACTAGAACAGGTTTCTTGATATACTTACATCATCTATTATCATTTTATTGTTAATGAGATCTTGAAGATTTTTCCTTGTTACAACGCCAGAAAACATATTGGTGTAGACGATCTCGTCGGTTAGTCGTTCGCTCAAAAAATTTTGAATAATAATTTGGTCATCTTCGACCGTTGTGTTGGGCTTTGACGTGCCAACTGTCTTCGCCGACTTTTTAGGACGGGTTGTCTCATAACTATCTCCGACGACCTTGGATGCCTTACGCTTCCTCGGCTCTTTTTTAACCCTCTAACAAGCGAAGGCACTCCAATGATTTCTATGTCCATATCATCACCCTTTGGCGCAGGGGTGCCAAGTTTATTATCGGATTTGGACTCCTCTTTATTTTCATTCCCATGCTCTGTTTTATCATCCAATGAATCCCCCTCCAATCTCTTCTCCTCTGCTTTTGCATTCCCCGTCTCAATTGGACACTCGGATGAATGGTCCTCCTCCATCTTCTTCTCCTCACTATTTCCATTACCAGGCTCGCGGAGGACCAACTCCAGGGAATGCACCTTCTCTGTTTTCCCGTCTCCCTTGTCCTCCTCATTTCTTGCATTACTTTCCTTTCTGAGCAGTGAACTGAGGAGGCTCTCAGCAATGGACAGCCTGTGCCTGACATCGTCGAGTTGATCCTTAACGCACTCCAATTCAGTCCTCAACTCGGCACATCCTGCGCAGCTATCCGTTGGTTGAGGGGCGCAGCTATCTGTTGGTTGATGGGATGCTACATTCTGCTGAGTGAGAAGCCAGCGCTCTTCTGACAGTGGTACAGTAGCTCCCTCCATCTGCAACGCAAGATGATAACAAATTAATATTAAGTGAACATATTGACACAGTAAGTTGAAAAATATGGTCAGAGCAATGGAGCAATGTACTAGCTTACCAAGTCGTGAGGCTGCAAGTCGGCAACCCGAACCGACTGGATCTTCATTTGGTGGTCATACCACTTCAACAGCCGGGCAGTTTATCAGGATATGCTGGTGCTCGCATTGATGTATGCTCGAGGAACCACGCCTGAACATGATATTTTTTGGATATTAAATAATGTAATATTAACAAAGAAATTATACTAAGAACACTATTTCTGTCTCACTAATCCTTACCACCAGTGCTGCCGAGCATCCGAATAGGGTAGGCTGCCTCCTAACTTTTTTTGCATTCTTTGAGTGGACCGGCTCCTCGGAACGCAAGCAAGCAGCTATTTCTGGGAGAGCCAGAACAATCAACTCCTTCAATGCCGAAGCCCAGTCGATGCTATCCAGTTGACTTAAGTCATCCAAGTGCTGGATGAGATACCGTGGACATCTCTGATTAGACTTTGGAGCCAAAAACATGGCCAACATGTATGCGATCCAAAGTCGGACGGTGTCCTCGACATCCTCCTGTGCCTTAGATGATCGGAGTTGAAATATTAACTTCTCCAAACCTTCTTGGCGAAGATCTAAACCCTGGCCAAACCGTCTGAACAACCTTCCGTTGAACATTTGGCTGGACGTGTCGATCTTCTTCCCATGAGCTGGAAGACCCAGAATGAGTGCGACTTCGTCGGCACTGAATAAAACTGGCTTTCCAAAAATGAACTCGTCGCCTCCATTGTGACATCTTATGATGTCTGCTAGCAGTCGCCCGTCGACTGTGAACGTCTGCATGTCGATGAAGGCACCAAATGGGGTCATTCGAATAAGTTTTGTATGCCGTCAGTGAACCCCATCCTCCAAACCTTCTGAACGTATACGGCCGGCCTGCAACTATTCTTAAACAGCTGGGAAGCCTTCACTGGGGGGACTGGAAACAATTTTCATGTCAACTGAAACAGGGGTAAGACATAAGACATACTTGCATGAAATTTCAAGAGAGTATGTCATAGTATTTTAACATAGTGATAAACATACCTGAAGGAGCCGCATCCTCATTCGAATGAAGAACGATGTCCTTGCATTGTTCAGCCATTTTCTCCGTCTGGTTCTTCCTTGTTCGCGGTCTTCGTCCACAAACGAAAGCACTCATCTCCATGAATGAAGTATATGGAAGAAAGAACTATGGAAGAAATTTAGGAGACCTGTGGCTTCTCGAGCAAGAAACGAAGGATGGCTTCTCGAGCAAAAGGATGGCTTCTCGAGCAACAGACGAAGGACCTCTAGGGTTTATGCCGACCTCAGAGAAATACGAAAGGACACCAGGATCGCCACGATCACATCACACTGACCCGCAAACCCATAGGAACTGCCCACGTTTTGCAACTTTTCTCGAAAAGATGGCATAGCTGAGTTACTAGGGTGTCGTCGAATTAGTACTAGGGTGACGTCAAAATTCCCACCTTGTTCAAGCATGGGTGTCGTCGCCTTAAAGCTAGGGTATCGTGAGATTTCAACTGGGGTGTCGCGAAGGATTTTCGGCCGAATTCGAAATAGGGCGTCGCGGGGATTCTCTCCGTGGTCAGTTTTAAGCAAGGGTGTCGTATCTTTAAAGCTAGGATGTCATGAGATTTCAACTGGGTGTCGCAAAGGATTTTCGGCCGAATTTGAACTAGGGTGTCGCTGGGATTCTCTCCGTGGTCAGTTTTAAGCACGGGTGTCGTCACCTTAGAGCTAGGGTGTCGGGAGATTTCAACTGGGGTGTCGCAATGATTTTTCGGCCGAATTCGAACTAGGGTGTCGCGGGGATTCTCTCCGTGGTCAGTTTTAAGCACGGGTGTCATCGCCTTAAAGCTAGGGTGTCGTGAGATTTCAACTGGGGTGTCGCAAGGATTTTTGGCCGAATTCAACTAGGGTGTCGCTGGGATTCTCTCCGTGGTCAGTTTTAAGCACGGGTGTCATCGCCTTAGAGCTAGGGTGTCGTGAGATTTCAACTGGGGTGTCGCGAAGGATTTTTGGCCGAATTCGAAATAGGGCATTGCGGGGATTCTCTCCGTGGTCAGTTTTAAGCAAGGGTGTCGTATCCTTAAAGCTAGGGTGTCGTGAGATTTTCAACTGGGGTGTCGCAAAGGATTTTCGGCCGAATTCGAACTAGGGTGTCGCGGGGATTCTCTCTGTGGTCAGTTTTAAGCATGGGTGTCGTCGCCTTAAAGCTAGGGTGTCGTGAGATTTCAACTGGGGTGTCGCGAAGGATTTTCGGCCGAATTCGAGCAGGGGTGTCGCTGGCATTCTCTCCGTGGTCAGTTTTAAGCACGGGTGTCGTCGCCTTAAAGCTAGGGTGTCGTGAGGTTTCAACTGGGGTATCACGAAGGATTTTCTGTCGAATTCCATAGGGGTGTCGCGGGTCAGTTTTAAGCATGGGTATCGCAGCATTGGTACTAGGGTATCGCAGTATTTGGCTTCCCCACACTCTCTTCATTAATGGTTTCTGTTCACGAGGGGGCGAATTCCTCCTGGGGTGTTTGCTATCATTTGCTAAGTCATGTTGAAACCCACGACACCCTAGTTCAAAACCCATGACACCCTAGTTCAAAACCTACGACACCCTAGTTCAAAACGTTAAGACAAAGCATTAGTTCAAAACCTACGATACCCTAGTTCAAAACCCACGACACCCTAGTTCAAAACGTTATGACAAACAACATTAGTTCAAAACCCACGACACCCTTGCAGAAAAACCCACGACACCCTAGTTCTAAACCCACGACACCATAGTTCAAAATGTTAAGACAAAGAATTAGTTGAAAACCGACAACACCCTAGTTCTAAAACCATGACACCATAGTTCAAAATGTTAAGACAAAGCATTAGTTGAAACCCACGACACCCTAGTTTAAAACCCTACCGTCAAGCTCATAAACCTGAAATATTTTCTTTCGACGGGCTCTCAGAGCGAGGGCGTAGGATCGTGCCGAAAGCCAGAGCGAGGGGAAAGAAAGAGTTTTCCTTGCTCAAATGAAATCCAACGTAAAATGGCGATAGCATGGAGGGAAAGGGCATTTTTGTCTGAACGCTAAATTTTAAAAAAAGCGAAGCGCTTTAAATGGCCGTCACATTCAGAATGTTACATCATAGCAGGGCCATACCGCCTGGCACGTCATCCACGTAGGCTCCACGTGGACCAATCAGAAGGGGCGATGCAGCCCACGTAGGCCTTGCTGCACCGGGGGGGTGTACAAAGACTTTTCCATAGGCTTGGGCCAACACGACCCATAGCCAACCCATAAGAGCCTGATAAAAAAAATTAAGTAAAAAAATAGTTTTTAATAAATTAAAAAATTATTAGGAATAAAGGAATTTGTTAATATAAAGTCACCTTAATGGTGAGGAATTTGACATAGACCCCTACCAATTTATTAATTTAAAATCAAAATGATACATGAAGGAAGGGAGGCTAAACATGACCTCCAAAATACAATAAGAAAGGAGAAAAAATAGAGATGACTCACTTTAACAATTAAAAAAATAAGAATATATAATTATAAAAATAGAGATGACTCACTCATCAGTAGTATTTGTGTTATCATCATCTTCTCTGGTTAAGTCATGTCCACCTTTATCTTGAAGCCTCGCCTCATCATTCAACTAATCTTTGAAGCAAAGAAGCATATCAACCGTCATCCTATTTCTCTTTTCGTTCAAAACACACCGACCTGCACTGAAAGCGGATTCCGATGCTACTGTGGACATCGGCATAGCTAAAATATCCCGTGCAATGGCAGACATAATAGGATATTAATTTCTAACACTCTTCCACCAAGCTAATACATCTAGATTTTCTATTTGATCTTCATCGTATGCAGAATGAAGATCATTTCGTAAATAAAAATCTAATTCATTACTTAAAGATGAAGAAGATGAAGATAAAAAAGATGAAGCATGTGTGTGTCTTCTTTGTGTAATGAATGAAAAAATAAATGACGAACGAGATCTAGAAGAAGAAGCAAAGCTTTGAGCAGGTATTCTACATCCACGAATTTTTGTCATCATATAAAGCATAAATATCATTAAGAAGTCATGTTACCTCATCTTTAGCAGGTTCAGAATCTTGATTCATGTTTTCATAATATTCATCAATTAAAATTTTTGCGCCACTTAATTTAACTCTAGAATCAAAAATAGTAGCTTAGTTATGCAAAGGACATATCATGTCCCAATATTCATTCCATTTAGTTTCCATTTGACATACAATAGGCATTAAAACATCATCATATCTATGTTCTTTAAATTTTTCACTAATTACATATGCTTTTTATAAAAATAAAAAAAATTGGATAATAAATACCAGAAAAAATATAAATATGACTTGTTATATGGCTGTTGAGGGGTTAAAATGATCAAAACCCCACCATATGATCGTTTCTAGCCATTTCTAGCCGTTGGAAATGGCTAGAAATGGCTCTAAGTGGGTCGTGTCGGCTTGGCCCATGGCGGGCCATGCCGGGCACGACCCCGTTAAGGCCTTTAGGGGCAGGCACGACACGGCTGGGTCATGCTAGGCATGACCCATAACGTACCGGGCTGGCAATTTTTTTTACGGATCGTGCCCGGTATGGCCTGTTTATTAAGGACCGTGCCAAGCACTATTCCATTTTTTATTATTCTGGTGGTGCTCTGGTGAGGCATGGCGGCGATGAGTCTCCTAGCGGGGAGATCTTCCGTTAGTGGAATGATGGCTGGCTTGAGCATTAGCCATAGGGGGAGCGGAAGCTCCTGAGGGCCTCACTGTAGTGCTCTTACTGGTGAGCTTGATGGCCGTTCTAGCATTATTCCGGTGAGGCATGGTGGCGGTGAGTCTCCCAGTGGGGAGATCTTCTGCCAGTGGAATGACGGCGAGCCTAAGCAGCAGTCGTAGAGGGCGAGAGGGTCCTTGGCTGTTGCTGTGTGGCCATAGAGTGTTGCTCCAGTAGCTTCTGGACAACTGCCACTAGTGCTTGGACTTACTGAGTAAGGGTGGCAAGCTGGTTCGTTTGGGTGGTTTGAGGTGGTGACGATGGTAGAGCAGAAAGGCTGGCTTCTCGCTGCTCAGCTCATTGTGACGGTTTTCCCACGCGACTGGTAGAGATCGCTTGGACTCTTGTTATCATCAACTTTTTTGATAATCTAGGGGGGACGAGGATCTGCAGGCTAGCATTGTTGATGATCTATGCTTTGCACCCTACCTGGCACGCCAATCTGTAGACGCCGAATCACCTTCCTTGATCGTCCGCGAACGTTCGGTTGCCTTCTCCGGCGAACCTAGGATCTTCCGATGGGCTCCGCTCTGATCGGGATCCTGCAAGAAGTCCCGGAGGCCGATGATTCTAATGGGGACCCTCCAACGCTCAAGTAAGTGCTTTAGGCAATAACCATGAGCTTGAGAGAAAGCTCGAGAGTCTTAGAGAAGTGCTATGAGCGTGCGAGTGATCATACCTTGTTTTAGGGATCCCTCTTACTTTTATAGATATTTGTAAGTCTTGAGGTGTAGCCACTTAGTAGAGAATGAGCGGTAAGGTCAGCAACAACGGAGTGTGCCTCCCTCATGGCATATCAAAGCTGGCAGGCCATATCCCGTCAGGTATGGGTGGCTACAGCTGATTGATGGGTTAGGTCCCAATCACACATGGGTGGCCACATGGTAGGTAGGTCGTACCAACATTTCTTTAAGAGGAATCTTATCGGGAGGCCGACTGGGGTGCGAACACTCTATGGACACACAGCAGCAACCAAGGACCCTCTCGCCCTCTACGACTGCCACTAGTGCTTGGACTTACTGAGTAAGGGTGGCAAGCTGGTTCATTTGGGTGGTTTGAGGTGTTGACGATGGTAGAGCAGAAAGGCTGGCTTCTCGCTGCTTAGCTCGTTGTGACGGTTTTCCCACGCGACTGGTAGAGATCTCTTGGACTCTTGTTATCATCAACTTTTTTGATAATCTAGGGGGGACGAGGATATGCAGGCTAGCATTGTTGATGATCTATGCTTTGCCCCCTACCTGGCACGCTAATCTGTAGATGCCAGATCACCTTCCTCGATCGTCCGCGAACGTTCGGTTGCCTTCTCGACACCTAGGATCTTCCGATGGGCTTCGCTCTGATCGGGATCCTGCAAGAAGTCCCGGGGGCCGATGATTCTAACGCTCAAGTAAGTGCTTTAGGCAACAACCATGAGCTTGAGAGAAAGCTCGAGAGTCTTAGAGAAGTGCTATGAGCGTGCGAGTGATCATACCTTGTTTTGGGGATCCCTCTTACTTGTTTTATAGATATTTGTAAGTCTTGAGGTGTAGCCACTTGGTAGAGAATGAGCGGTAAGGTCAGCAACAACGGAGTGTGCCTCCCTCATGGCATATCAAAGCTGGCAGGCCATATCCCGTCAGGTATGGGTGGCTGCAGCTGATTGATGGGTTAGGTCCCAATCACACATGAGTGGCCACATGGTAGGTAGACCGTACCAACATTTTTTAAGAGGAATCTTATCGGGAGGCCGACTGGGGTGCGACCTAGGTGGCTGAGTCAAGAGCCTACCCGGAAGGCCGATTGGAGGTGATGCCCGAATGACCGAGTCGAAGTTCTATTCGGATGGTCGACTAGGGATGCTGTCTGGATGACCGAATCGGGATCCTACTCAAGAGGCCAATTGGGGGTGCTGCTCGAATGACCGAGTCCCATCCGAGAGACTGACTGAGGGCGTTGCCCAAATGACCGAGTTAAAGTCCTACCTCGAAAGGCCAAATAAAATACTAAGGTGATCGAATTAAGGACCTACCCGAAAAATTGATTGAAAAGTGCTGAGCGATTGATTAAGTTAGAATCCTATTGGAAAGGCCGACTAGAATGCTACTTGGATAGCCAAATCAAAATCCTATATTGATCGTTGACCAAGCGTGATCACATCAGCTCCGTTAGATAATTTATGTTGTTGGTTTGACCATGACTTCATTGAACGATCTTCATCATTGCTTGAGAATGGCTTCATCCACCACATCACCACTTATGCACGTAGTAGACATGCCACCATCTCCCACCTCGTTAGATGCAACCCCTATTTTCTCGAGCCATTTGGCAATTAAGTCATACGCTAGCTGAGGTTGGACCAACAAAATTTCAATCCCGATCGGTCATTTAACTAAAAAAAGTTTTGATTCCATTTAATCATGCGCACATCGATCAATCACGCATAACTAAAAACAATTTCATTCTTTCATATCAACTTTTTCTTACCAAGCCTCCTTAGGCATGGCCCAAAACCATCCAGTTGTCACAAGTACTCCCTGCTCTTGGCCAGGGTCATTAAATGAACCATGAGCCGGATATCAAATTCATTTTAACAAATTCCATCATCAATTATTTTAATTTATACATATAATATAATAAAAAAATAAGTTACTATACTATATCACCTTTCGATGCAACAAACGTACATCAACCGCATGAATTGATCATTCAAAAATATACAATGCATATCATGTCATCATGCACGGGATGATTAATATGTGCGATTGATACGTGTTTGCTGTACTCATGCAGCAAAACTTTTCTATAATAAAGATAAAGTAAGAATGATGTGAAATGTCAGTCATCAAATGTGACATTTCCAGACAAAGTGGCGAAGCTGTTATTCTCTCAAAATTATCAAACTGGGAGAGGAGAGTTCATGTCCAGCAGTTTATTGCATGCGGCATAAAGGAAAAAAGAGGAGGAAAAAAACCCAAAAATTAAAAAAGGCTCCTTCCCTCTCTTATAGAAGAAAAGATACCTGATACTTCTTCATGAAGGTAGACTAGGGATAAACCAAAAAAGGGAGGAAAAAAATATCAATAGCTAATGTAATCATTTAACTGAATCCATAGAAATTGACCACTAAAATTAAAATATAAAGTCAAAGATTGCTTTCGGAGGTGGTTTCTTAATAAGAATTCAGGACATACAAATTTACAGTCTAAGGAATAGTTACAATCGTCCTGGCAGTAGCAAAGATAATAAATGAATTAAAATTATCTGCTATTATCTGGCTTAACCAACTCTTCCACACAACTTCTGTACTTAGAGATCAGGTCCCTGTTAAAAATTCAATAATTCAAGTCAAAGATAATTAGAAATAAAGCTACAACAATCTATTTATCATGTATTGCAGGAAAAGGTAAAACGGACCTCCTTTGGTTCAGCTGTTGCATAGTTTCCTCTAATTTACGCTTTTGTCCTTCAACCGTCTGGTGACAAAATATAGACACCATTGTGTCAATTCAAAGAATTCAACAGGGTGCATAGACAGGCAACAATGGCTTCAAACTGTATGAAGATCACAGATTCGAAGTATATGATCCAGCATATTGCCAACACACACAAAGAGAGGAAAAAAGACAATCTAAAATGTTAAAGCACATAGCCAGAAAACAAGCAGCAAAACATCAACTAGGCTTTAAAAGAATATTAACTAGGCAAAGTACATCCATATTGCCCCTCACCTCACCACCACTACCAACAGAAAGAGGCAGATAGAGAGAGAGAGAGAGAGAGAGAGAGAGAGAGAGAGAGAGAGAGAGAGAGAAACGAAAGAAGACAATGAAATCTAAAAAGCAAAAACAAGCAGCAAAACACCAACAAGACTTTAAGAAAATACTATCTTTTGCANAGACTTGAAGAAAATACTATCTTTTGCATCTAATTGCATAGCTTGTACGATAAGCTAACAGCCTTCCTTGTAGCTTGAAGAAACTGAAATTGAAATCACAGAGAATGCAAAAGAAACACCATGGGTGGTGTGGGGTGTGCAGGCGGTGGGGGGTTGAATTGGATTCTCTTTAGGCACTTAAGATGTGGTTGATCATGATACATATGTAGAACCTCAAATTTAGGATTCAGGCTTAGATGTACCGGAAGAAAGTACTACTTCAGATATAGAAACAATACCCAAATGTCCAGTTCCATTTACACTGCCATCAAGAGACATTTTAATGATGAATTATTGCAACTGTAACTGGCAGCCTACTCCTACTCAAAGTTGGGCTTGTGAATCCTTGTCCACCATCCATTCCACAGTAAAAACTATTATGATAAACTCCTCCAGTGCTTTCTTTCTAGCTCGCTTAAAAAATGTTACAAATAAATTATGATTGATTTACTTACCACACCCCTTGTGTTTATAGTATCTGAAATAGAGTTCAGCAATCGTTGGCATCTTTCAAACTGGGAAGTCAATTCAGTAACCTTAAAAGAAAGAAAGAAAGAAAGAAAGAAAGAAATAGTTATACACATTTCACACACTAATAACTAAACAGTCGTAAGCATGAGCATAGAAGAGAAGAAAATTTACAAGTGCAGTCACAAAATCCTCCATATGCAATAAGTATAATAATTGTCACCAGACAGGTTTCACAAGAAACAATCTAAGAGATACACGCATAAAAACTATTGGTTTGCAAACTACCATGATGGGGATAACAATCCCAACCACAAATTTTATCAATGCATATGGATAAGCCATCTTAGTTTTAAAATCAAATAACAAATATAGATGAATACAAGTCCATATAATGTGTAAAGTGATACAGATATTTCAATTAATCAGGCTGTCAAACAGTTTAATTACGCAGCACACTCAAATTTGTAAGTTCCTATCTGAAGATATCATTGCTCGAAGGTGATCAGTAATTGATTTTTCAAAAAATCAATATCCATAAAAATGAACAAACACAAAAATAAATGACAAGCATTACCACATCCATCTGGTGCCAGCTTGTGAATGCTTCATCAATCTCATTTCTTTCCTGACCAACACCTCAACAAATGAAAGTATCTCCAGTTTTCATACTACCATCCAATTGTTTATCATGTCTCCTTTTTAATTTCAGCCTTTAATACAAATCCAAAACGCACTTTACAGTGTCTTCTTTAGCCTAGCTACATGTGATAAAAATGTTTTAACAAAGAATTGTTGATATCACTAACAATATGAGTAATAAAGTACTCAAAGATACAAGAATTACATTGGTGCAATGGAAAAAATTTCATTTTTAGTGGACCAACGGCACGCTTGTAATTGAATTTTCTTCCTTCATATTTTGGTCAGACAATATCCTGATTTTGCACGATTGCGTATGTCCATATCAAAATACCTCTTCCAGTTTTATGCTGTTGGAAGAGAATGTAATCTTTGTACGTGTTGGGGATAGGTTGAAACAAATTGCTTTGACTTGTATACATTTGAGAGTGCCGATGACATTTTAACATAGCTAACAACCTATTTCCTACTAAGATTAAGTTGAAAGTCTGCTCTCAAAAGGCTTCATATGGAACGCATCATTCGATTCCAAGATATGATATTAAGCAAGACACCATTATCTGACACCAAACTCCCTTGTCTTAATGTGTAGCTCTGTCTGCATGTTTCACCCATGTTTCTCAACTTCTCACTAAACAATTTTGATTAAATCCTCTATTAAACAATAATACATGAAAGCAGCCCTCATGTTTTAATATTTATGAGGATACTTGCATACAACCTTGTAAATTTCAAATAACAAATAAAAACCTTGATTTACAATTCTTAGCTGATTTAATTCTATAACAAGTAGCCATCCTGTCATAAAATTTGAGTTGATAAATGATTCAACCAACCCTTTTGTCAAAACAACAAAATGTCAAAACATAAGTATTGTCAATGTTTTGCAAAGAGTGCTAACAGGGAGGATCGTTTTATCAGATAACATGACCAAGTCTCTGATTAGCAACTAAATTCATTTGAGCAGCCAAAAATAGATGGAAACATGGCATCCAAAATATGAAGTGTCTGAGATGCTTAGCAATCCAGCACAATTTTATGCCAAAGAGCTCCTAATAACATTAAATTGAGTATAATTTCTCAGGCATGTATGTATGTGTTTCTCACACACACAAATAGATGAGAGAGTGAGTGAGTGAGTGAGAGAGAGAGAGAGTCTTTGAGAGGGAGTCTAACCAATGCATCAAAATGTTGATCACGAGTTCCACTTTCAATTGCATCTGCTAACCTTTCCACTAACTGCAAATTAAAATAATGGTGACAATAACAATTATAAACAAAATAGAGATAAACTAAGTAGTCCTTCAACCATGAGCATTTGATGTGAATTGCTTAAGAAGTAGTAAAATGAAAAAGAAAAAAAGAAAAACATTATAACAGAGACATGATCATAATCGAGATTAACAAGCCTGATCAAGTAAACAATGGACATGTACAACAGTGATATTTTGACAATTGAAAAAACATGCTTTGATATATATACATTAGTCATAAATAATCATAGATTTGTGTGTATCAGTGAGTGCAACCTTATGGTTTCCCTTAAGAGACTTTGTTGCCTTTATGCTCTTGATAAAGGAACAAGTTTCCAGTTCATCTTTATTCTTCCTGTCTAGTTCCCTGACATCAATAAGACAGACTTCAGATTTGCCTTTATAATGACTATTCTTTTCATATTCTTCCTTTCTACTTCCCTTCATCCTCATCCACATGGTAGTGCACCAAATATAATCATTATAACAGATACATGATCATAATCAAACAAACAAGCCTGATCAAGCGAACAAGGGACATGTACAGCGGCAATATTTTGACAGTTGAAAAACATGCCTTGGCATATACATGTTAATTATTAGCAATCATAGGTTTGTGTGCAACAGTGAGTGCAGCTTATGGTTCCCCTTGGGAGACATTGTTTCCTTTATGCTCTTGATAAAGGAACAAGCTTCTGACTCTTTTCACATTCTTCCTCTCTACTCTTCTGACATCGATAAGAAAGACTCCAGGTTTGTCAGATCTAGACAGCAAAATATAAGATATAACACAGTAAGACCATATGCATGGATTCACAATACAAGCACTTAGAGCAAGTATAGTATTGGTCAAATTACTGCATTCTTTCCTTTCCTTTGTTCATACATGATCACCATTAGGGATTATGTTTCCAGTTGTAAATACTAAGTCCGCACTAGTCTTACAGCAAAACACTTGCATTCAGTGGAAGAAAGAATGCAGCTTACTTCTCTACAATTTTGAAAAGCTTATTAAGAAAAAAAAAAAAAAACTAAGACCATTTCCCACCAGATACTAATCTCTTATGGAAATCATTCTCACATAATTCTAAATAACCAAATGTCAAGATGAGAAAATAATGAAATTAAAACAGCTGCAGTTTCAACTATGAGGATTAATTGTTTAAATTTTGCAGTTGTTGGCAATAAATCTTCCATTATCAAAATGTGTTTGGGAAACAATCCTAGTCCGTAGAAGAAAGATTCGTGGCTTTCCAAGAACCTTGAAAAATAAAAGAAACGGACATTTGGAAACGTTAGCAAAAATCTAACCAATTCTCACCAAATCTAACAAAACTATTCCATCATCAATGTATTGGGGAACACTGCCTAAACAGACAATCCTAGTCCGTAGAAGAAGGATTCGTGGCGTTCGAAGAACCTTGAAAAATTAAAAGAAACCAACATTTTGGAAACCTTAGCAAAAGATCTTACCAATTCTCACCAAATCTAACAAAACTATTCATCTTCCATAAAGAAGCCTATCGATTTGCTAGATACTTGAACAAACAAAAAAACATAAAGAAAGAACCGTGATCATTATTGTCTGCCAGCGCTATGTGTAAGCAAACAATTTCATCTGATAGAAGGAAGAATCTTGGAAGACCAGAAGTAACCACCCAACAAGGTGTTCATTTCCTATCAGTACCGATCATCAAACAAGAGATTGAACTCACTAGCTGCTTGATTTATAGTGATTTCAAAAGGAAACATGGCTAGGGTTTCTGGAGGTGGGAAGCATACGTGAAGGAGATGGAAGTGTGAGGCCAGCGACGGGTGGTGATGGTGCTGTTGCTGTTGCTGCTGCTGTTGGTGGTATTGGGGTTGGAGAGAGTGGAGATCCTGGGCCATGGTGCTCTGGCTCGGGACCATCATCCAGCTTCCCCCGCCGTATTGGTGATCCATTCCTTAGCCCCTTTGCGATTAACACAAGAACCCCTTTGGTGTTTGGCCGCGCCCTCGCAGCCGGATTTGGGGACTTCTCCCGCAAGAACGCGCCGGTGAGCCGGATTAAAAGTCTCTGGCAACAAATGGTCGGCGGTCGTTGAACAGGCTCCCGCTGTCCCCCAGGTGGCGCAGATCGTGTTCCGACGGCGGCGAACTGGTCGGAAAAGAACAAAGCGGCGGTGGCGTGCGCGGAGTCGGCGAGGGCTCAGGCGTACACGGCGGCGCAGAAGACCGACGACTCCGGCGAACCGTGGGAGCGGGAAAGAACCCACGTCTCCGATCTGACGCGAAGAAAGCTCCCGATGTGAGGCGGAACGAGAGAAGGGAAGCGGTGAGCGTGGAGACCCGAAGAAGATGAGGAGGGAGGGAAGGAGAGAGATTAAAAAGAAAAACAAAAACCACCGAAAACAAGAAGTGGTAAGCGTGGCAAGGTGAGCGTGACCGAGAAAAATAAGAGAGAGAGAGAGAGTTTTTATTTTTTCCATCTAATATGCTTGAATTTTTATTTTCAAAAGAGTCGAGCGTTGACTGCGTCAAAAGTAAAAAAAAGAGGGATTTTCTTTTTTTAAACTAGCACGCTTGTAATTCTTATTTCCTTGAAGATTTGATTGCTAATTTCTTACTTCCATGAGTTATGTCGGCTAATCATAATATATTTATTATTCAGTTTTAAATTTAATGGAATTTGAGAAATATAAAATACGATTTTTTTAAAATAAAATTATAAGCATTCGAGCATAAAAAGAGAGTGGGATGGATTAGCAATGATAAAGAAGTTATTTGTTACATAAAGAAAGGGATAAGGACTAAAAAGTATTCATACCAATGATATATAAGATTTTTATTTTATATTTTAATATATTAAATTATTAGTTTTTTAAAAATTATATAATATAATAATAAAGTTTAAGGACAAATAGAGTTTAAAAATTGTGACTATAATATTATAAAATAAGTTAAAATATTTAATAAAAAATATTACTCATTATTTTATGCAAACATAAAAATTCATTCATAACACCAAAACCAATGAAAAAAATATCCAAGATGAAAAGATAAAAAATAAACTTTAGCCTTTAGAAGTTAAAAGAAAAAAAATTAAAATTAAAAAAATATAGAAAAGCTTGAAATTCTTAAAGAAATTTTTATATATAATTAAATAGAAAAAAAGTAAAATAAATCCTCGCAAACCTTCTAATTTGAGGATTTAAAAGTTGTTGCGGTTAAGAAGTTTGAAAAGGTATTAATATTTTTTCTAAATTTTTTATTTTTCAATACTTTCTTTTTTTTTCTCTCTTTTTTAACCCCACTCCCAAGTAGCTCACTGATTGTTATTGAAGAAATAAAAATATCAAGATTATCAAAATTAATAAGATTCATTAGAGGTACTTAAACAGCACTTAAATAAAAAAACAGGAGTTAAAATTAGGCAAGCGTTGAAAATTCAAATGAATTTGAAGTAAAAAATAAGTTATCAAATAAAATATAACCAAGTCGGAAATATTAAGATTATAAAGGTAAGTGGATGAAATTTACCGTGTCCTTTAATCCTTAAAATGTTGTGTGCTCTGTTGGATGTTGGATAATCTTTCTATAGCAGTTATGAGGCAAGGGAGAGAGAGGAGAATCAACCCCAAAGTTGTGAGACGCCCGATCATCCAGCGCTGGGGAAATTGATTTGGTCATCGATGAGGTCCTCGCCTAGCTAGGCAATATGCAACAAGTTTTGAGACCGAAGGGATTCTTCGGTAGTGATCGAGGTCATAGCTGAGGAAGAACCCAGAAGAGCTCTTTCAGGTAGAGAAAGCCCTTAAGAGATGGGGTTTCCTGAGATAGTAGAGTGAGAGGGAGATTATGTTCGCATACCTGAGTTTCTTGTGGATTCATTCTTTTATAGGTGGTTAAAATCTGCATGGGGATTAGCCGCATGACATTCCATGAGGGAGGAATGTCAGCGGGACACATGGAGGTTACATGAATTCGGGCTGATTGGTAGGTCCTGTCCCATCGAAAGGGAAACTAGCGGTTGGTGGGCCAAGTCGGTGGAGCCAGCCGGTGGGTGGTCCTGGTCCCATCGACGGCGTGGCCAGGTGGTAGGTGGATCTGGCAATGCAAGTCTGGGCGAGTCAGAAAGACGGTGGCGCTGTCAGGCGTAGGGCTGACCTGAAAAGGTTGGGACCGCCTCGGCTGACTGGGCGATGCCGGGGGCCGACCTAAAGAGGTCGGGGCCGCCTCGGCTGACTGGACGATGCTAGGGCCGACGGGGCCGACCTGAAGAGGTCGGGGCCGCTTCGGCTGACTGGGCGATGCCGGGGCCGACGGGGCCGACCTGAAGAGGTTGGGGCCACCTCAGTTGACCTGGAGACGCCGGGGCCGACGGGCGTATTTGTGCCACGTGGTTGATTTTGCCATGATTACTTCTGCAACTTTATTAGCTACATCATTAGCCATATCAGATGCCCCTCCCGCTCCTGAGCACGAAGGGCCACGTGCCGGCCGTCCTTTGGGCGAAAGGGGCGCGAAGATTCAAAAATTGATGACCAACTACGGGTGCCTTTGATGGCGGGTAAGCCGGCGTGCCTTCCCGAGGTGATATCGCTTCGAAAATCTTCCGTAATCATGCGGTAGGTGGGCGCTGACGTCGGCTCCAGTGTCTTGAGGGAGTGCTTCTCGGGGAATAGGAAAAGGTAGGCGCCATCATTGCCTCCCCGTTTTCCATGCAGCACTATTGGCCAGAGATCCCGCTCCTTGGCGAAACCGAGGCAGCGTGCCTCGGCGCGGGTGAAATGGCCGGCGCCTAAGAACCCGGCGCAATGGGTGAAGGCCACGCGACGTAATCTCGGGCGATGCGATTTGAAATTGGGGTATAAAAGGCGCTCCATTGGCTCAGGGGAGAGCTTTACATCACCATTGCTTTCCTGCTTCCTTCTTCTTTGAGCTTCCCAGTAAACCGAGACCTTCAACCTTCATCTTCTCCAACTTTCAGGTTGGTCTTCATTTTTTATCCTTCACCCTTGACCCATGGACCATAGGCCATTAGGGAGGGTAAGAGACCAGTAGTAGAGTCGTCCCCTTCCCCCGGTGAGGACCACACTTCGACTGTTAGCCAAATGCCCCGGCCGTTAGGTGGGATCACGATCTGCGACCGACCGGAGGCGAGTGACCAACCCCCGGTGAGAGCAGTTCCCATTTCTTCCCGTTGTCCGGCATCTCCTCCGGTTGCGAGCCTTGACCCGGCGGGGCCGGGGAGATTGCCTCCACCATGACCCCTGAAGAGGTAGAGGCCCTTAGGGTCATGTATAGGGTCCCCAATTTTATCCATCTGTCCACGCCGGGACCCGAAGACAGAGTGACCTCCATCCTTCTGGGTCGGGTTGCACTGTACAAGGAGTTATTTCGGTGCGGGCTGCGGCTTCCATTCCACCCCTTCTTCCTGAACCTTTTGAATAGATATAGGTTAATGCCGGCGCAGTTGACTCCGAACTCGGTTCGGATCTTCTGCGCCTTCGTCATCCTTTGCCATTTCCAGGGTTCCGCGGCCAGTCTATCTCTGTTCCGGGCTTTCTACAAGCTCCGTCGCCAGGGTGAGGGGGCCTGGTGGGTATTCACCGCCAGGCCGGTAGAGCTCTCCCTTTAGGTCTTCCATCTAAAATTAGGGGGTAGAAATCTCGATTCCTTTTCGCCCATGTGGAAGGAGTAAGGACTGCCTGGGGGGAACCGGACGTCAGCTCCAATGAGAATTTGGCTGTGAGCTATAAGGACGGGGAACTCTTCCACCACTTCTCATCTTTCGAGATCCCCTCCTACAAGGATCTCTTATCCAAGGAGAACCTGTATGAGGCGAACTGGCCCCGGCATTTGGTGAGCACAGAAACCCATTCCTCTCACCCTTGGCCGGGCGCTGCCCTTATTCCTTTTGTCATCCATTGTCCTATCCTCCTTCTCCCTTTTTTTCTCCTTTTTTTTTGGGTACTGATCTACGTTTCTTATGCAGCAATGAAGATTCCTGTGGAGAAATTCAAGGTCCTCGTGCGCCAAAAGAAAGGGGCAGCCGATGAGCAGGCGAGGCCAACCAAGAGGGCACGGAGAGGAGCCCGTGTCGAGCCGGTCGAGATCCCAGAGGTCCCCGTAGCCCAAGCTCCTGCGGAAGAGTCGGCCAAGGATGTGCCAGTTGAGGAGGCGGTTCCCAGCCCGGCGGGGCCGAGACAGAAGAGGGGGAGATCCCTGCCACCACCTAGGCCGTCGTGGTGGTGTTAGATCCTGAAGAGGAAGCCCCTGCTTCCGTCGACGTAGCTAAGGCGGGGTAGGCCGCAATTGCCAGAAGCCCTTCGGCTACCGCCGAGCCGGAGACGGAAAAGATGCCCCCCATAACCGGAGAGGGGGTAGTCCCTGCCAGAAGCTCCAATGCCAGGGCGAGGAGGCCCGCGAGCACAGGGCCGATCCGGGGAGCTCATCCCGGCGATCCGCGCATCGTCCAGATCGGCGGCTGGCCACGATGCACTGGGAGGGCCGGCGCGGCTGGCGCCTAGGCTCCTCACTATGGAGGACGCCACGCGAGCCACTGCCCTCCTGTCAAGGTCGCGGACCTCGGCGACCGACGAAGAGATGGGGCGACAATCCCATGCCGCCATCCTCGATATGGTGATGGTAAATGTGCTCCAGTAATCCTTCGATCATAATTTCCTTTGACATATCTCGGTCGACCCGAGGCTGACGAATTTCTCTGGTGCAGTTGGCCAATGGGGCCTTTGCCCTTCGTGTGGCGGTGACCCACACAGGGGAGGCGCTCGCGCTTGCCATCGGGTGGGCCAATAAATATAAGGAGCAAAGCCGGGCACTGTCAGAGAAGCTCGCTCGGCTGCAGGAGGAAGCCAAGGTCCGAGAGGAGGACCTAAGTGGCCGGGCGAGGCAAGCGAGAAACCGAGCTGAAATCAAAAAAGGCCAAGTCACCGTGGCCGAGAATAAGCTGGCGTTGACATCGGCCAGGCTAGAGGTGGTCAATAAAAGAATCGAGGAGCTGACCCGCCAGCTCCAGCTGTCGGAGAGCCATGCCGACACGGCCATGGACGAGGTCCGGGCCGCAATGGAAAGGGCCATCGTGGCAAAGAGAGCGGCGGTCGACGCGAGCCATGAGCGGGCCGAGGCGGTGGCCCATGCTCACGAGGCTAGTGCCCGCACCGAGGAGGCGGAAAGCAGGGTCTCGGAAGCCGAGGCACGTGCTAGGGAGGCTGAGGCGGGGCCGAGGCATGAATCTGTGAGGCCGAGGCCAGGGTGGAGGCGCGGATTCGAGAGGCCGAGGCCAAAGTGACCAACGTCCTCACCGATTTTAAGGCCTCAGCGGAGTTTGATCAGGAAGTCACCGAGGCCAGCTACGACGCCTATATGAAGGGCTTCGAGCTTTGCAAGGCGAAGGTGTCCGCAGCCCTCAACATCAGCAGCTCCGACCTTAAGAAGATCCAGCCGGGGGTCTTTGTGAAGAATCAGCAGAGGAGGAAGAGGACGGAGAGTAGCCGGGGCCGGGCGAGCCTTGAATTTTTTTGCTTTATGTAACTTTGTAATTTTCCCTTTTTTTTATAACTGACCCAGGTCAGATTTTGTAATCATTCTAAAGTTCTTAATGAAAAGGAGTTACTTTTGCAAATATCTCATTTTTTCTCTGCTTCTGAGTATTATGTATGCCAGGGGCGCCGCGGCAGGTCTTAGGCATGAGGGTAGCCGAATAAGTTTGTAGAAACCCGCGCCGCTAGATAGGCTTATAGCTAGCCAGGGTAACATGGCGCCGGCTACGGCTGCTTAGGAACGCCTTTGGAGTTCTCCCACAACTTAGAGTGTTCTCACTAAGGCAATCTACTCGCAGCTAGAAAGATCATTCCTTTAAATTGTCTTCCACGCCTTGTCTACCTTCTCGACAATAACTCGAACGAGTCGGCAAAGGTCCGGGCCGCCAACTAAACTTTCGAATCATCTGGCCCCTGACCAGCTAAGTAAATTAATCAACCGCTGGCCATGAGGGAGAACCCGGGTGATTCTGATCGGTTTTTGAGAGCTTGAACAGGCACTAGGCTGTAAGATTTAATGAGGGGATTTTGGCGGCCGACTCTGAAGGCTATTCTGGCGGGCGAAGTCTATTGGGGACGGAATGGAACTGAGCAATGTCCTTTAGCCATAGTGTCGACGAGCTCTGGCCTTGACCTGCCTTGGGGACTCACGTGCCGAGGCCAAGTCCGAGATGGGTGGCCGAGGCGGGACCGACCCAAAGAGGCCAGGGCGAACGCCTAAGGCTGGCGTCGGGGCGGAAATAGGTGCCCACCAATCGATTGGCCCTTAACTATTGAGGTAGACTTGGAGCTGCTGGGGCAAAATTGCGGCCATCAGAAGCCCTTTAGACCCTGGAGGGCGACCTGAGAGCTGAGAGTTATCAGGTTCCTTTTAACCTCGAAGGGTGACCTAAGAGTTGAGAGTCATCAGGTTCTTTTTGAACCCCGAAGGGTGACCTGAGAGTTGAGAGTCAACAGGTTCTTTTTGAACCCCGAAGGGTGACATGAGAGTTCAGAGTCATCAGGTTCTTTTGAACCACCTCGGGGGTTTAGGAACCGTTGCGAGAGATGACTTGTCCGATTACGAGCCTTAGGGTCTTGAACCTACTCGGAGGCACCACCGTGCCAGGGCCGAGTGGTGTCCTATGGGCCGTGATGCCAGCGAGGTCATTTTGAACCACCTCGGAGGTTTAGGAACCGCTGCGAGGGGCGACTCGTCCAGTTACGGAGCCTTAGGGTCTTGAACCTACTCGGGGGAACCGCTGTGCCGGGGCCGAGTGGTGTCCCATGGGCTGCGATGCCGGTGAGGTCCTTTTGAACCGTCTCGGAGGTTTAGGAACCGCTGCAAGGGGCGACTCGTCTGGTTATGGAGCCTTAGGGTCTTGAACCTACTCGGGGGCACCGCCGTGCCGGAGCCGAGTGGTGTCCCATGGGCCGCGATGCCGGTGAGGTCCTTTTGAATTGCCTCAGGGTTTAGGAATCGCTGCGAGGGGTGACTCATCCGGTTACGAAGCCTTAGGGTCTTGAACCTACTCGGGGGCACCGCCATGCCGAGGCCGAGTGGTGTCCCATGGGCCGCGATGCCAACGAGGTCCTTTTGAACTGCCTCGGGGGTTTAGGAACCGCTGTGAGGGGCGACTCGTCCGATTACGGAGCCTTAGGGTCTTGAACCTACTCGGGGGTACTGTCGTGCCGGGGCCGAATGGTGTCCCATGGGCCGCGATGCCGCCGAGGTCCTTTTGAACCACTTCGGGGGTTTAGGAGCCGCTGCGAGGGGCGACTCGTCCGGTTACAAAGCCTTAGGGTTTTGAACCTACTCGGGGGCACTACCGTGCCAGGGCCGAGTGGTGTCCCATGGGCCGCGATGCCGGCGAGGTCCTTTTCTTGGTCTTTAGACATAGGGAAGAAGCGGCTTCGGTGATGAAGAATATCCTTTATTGCTCATAGTGTAAGGAGATACATCATTGATAATATCGACGGAGGTTGTCCGCATTCCAGGTGCGCGGGATGGGTCGGCCGTTGAGCTCTTTAATTCGATATGCTCCTTGACGGAGCGTCTCGATGACATGGTAAGGACCTTCCCAATTGGCAGACAGTTTGCCTCTCTCCATTGGCTTGGATGCTTCAGTCTTTCTTAAAACCAGATCTCCAGGGCGAAACACTTTGGGATGGACCCGGGCATTATAATACTTGACGGTTCACTGGCGAAAAGCTGCCATATGTAACCGTGCCTGATCGTGCGCTTCATCGATGAAGTCGAGGTTAGCTCTCAGCTGGGCAGAGTTGTCCTCCTCGCTGTAGGACTCCACTCGCGGGCTCGGCAATCCGATCTCCACATGAATGACTGCCTCAAACCCGAAAGCCAGACTAAAACGGGTTTCGCCTGTCGGAGCCCTCGAGGTTGTGTGGTAGGCCCATAATACGCTAGGAAGCTCTTCTACCCATTGGCCTTTGGATCCGTTCAGCCGAGTTCTGAGCCCCCTAAGGATGGTACGGTTCATAACCTCGGCCTCCCCATTGGTTTGTGGGTGGCCAACGGAAGTGAACCGGTGGTGGATACCCAGTTCGTTGCAGAAAGTCTTGAACGTGGGGTTGTCGAACTGGCGGCCATTGTTGGTGATGAGAGTATGAGGTAGGCCGAAACGGCATATTACTGACTTCTAGAAGAAGGCTTTGACTTTGTTCTCAATGATTTTAGCCAGCGTCTCAACCTCGACCCATTTGGTAAAGTAGTCGATGGCGACGATCAGGAACCTCCGTTGTCCCGAAGCCGGAAGGAATGATCCAAAGATATCCATCCCCCACTGGGCAAAGGGCCATGGGGCCGAGAGTGGGTTCAAAGGGACAGAAGGTTGATGCTGGACATTCGCATGGCGCTGGCAGCCGTCACATTTTTAGACTAATTTGGCAGCATCATCTCTTATGGTAAGCCATAAATACCTTTGGCGGAGGGCCTTCTGGGCCAAGGACCTGCCCCCCAGGTGATTCCCGTAGATGCCTTCATGAATTTCTCTGAGGATGTAATCGGTCGGCATGTCCTACACATCTGAGCAGGGGGTAAGAAAAAGACCTCCGGTACAGGCGCCCATCCAGGAGGGTGAATTTGGAGGCTCTCCACTTGAGTAGCTTGGCTTCATCATGATTGTCGGGAAGAGTGCCATCCATGAGGTACTGAATGTAGGGGTCCATCCAGGTTGGTTCCTCGGTCAGTGGGAGGACCTCTTCTTTGCCTTCTATGTTGGGCCTTTCCAAGTGCTCGATGTAGGCATCCCTCGTGAAGCCGCCAGCAGAGGTGGCCAACTGGGAGAGGGTGTCGGCCTTGGCATTCTTACTTCAAGGGACGTAGCTGATGCTAAAATAAGAGAGTAGAGAGACTAAGAGCCAAACCTTGCTCAGGTACTGGGCCATAGTGGGGTCACGCGCCTCGTACTCTCCGTTGATTTGCCCGAAGATGAGTTGCAAGTCAGTAAAAGCTCAGAGGCATTGTATTCCAAACTCCTGAGCGAGCCTTAGCCCTGCTAGTAGGGCCTCGTACTCGGCCTGATTGTTAGTGGCTTTGAATAGGAACCGGAGGGCACACTCCACTATCTCTCCATCTGGGCCCGCAAGAATGAGACCGGTGCTGCTTCCTTGGGAGTTCGAGGCGCCGTCCATGTGAAGGATCCAGGACTCCCTGCCATTGTCTGGCTCGGCAACGGGTTGCTCCATGGGGCTTCTTCAGTCGGCTCCTCTGCCCAAGTGCACTCAACCAAAAAATCGGCCAGGACCTGAAACTTCAGGGCGGGCTGAGCTTGAAAGAAGAGATCAAACTCTCCCAGCTTGATGGCCCACTTAGCTAGTCGGCCCGAGGTGTCTAGTCGAGCCAAAATGGCCCGGAGGGGCTGGTCTGTGAGCACCACGATAGGATGGACTTGAAAATATGGGCGGAGACACCGAGCAGAGACGATCAAAGCAAAGATGACTTTTGTATCTTGGAGTATCTGACTTTTGCATCGTGAAGCACCTTGCTTACATAGTACATGGGTCTCTGGGTCCTGTCATCATCAAGATGCACCAGAACGAGCTAACAGCCTCCGGAGAGGCGGCAAGGTAGAGAAAAAGGCTTTCTCCATCTTTTAGCTTTGACAAGAGTGGCGGGGAGGACAGGAACGCTTTCAAGCCATCGAGGGCCTTTTGACAATTATCCGTCCACTCGAAGCTATTCATCTTCCGTAGGGCTTTGAAGAAGGGCAAGCATCGCTCAGCCGACTTGGAGAGGAAACGGCTTAGAGCCGCCACCCTTCTCGTGAGCCGCTGCACTTCCTTCTTGCTGGATGGCGGCCTCATATCGAGGATGGTGCTAATCTTCTTAGGGTTTGCTTCAATCCCTCGCTGGGTCACCATGAAGCCTAAGAACTTGCCCGCCGTGACGACGAGGGCACATTTTTTGGGATTCAGCTTAACTTGGAAATGGCGGAGATTGTTGAAAGTTTCTTCTAGGTCAGAGACGTGGTCGAGGCGCGGGTGCTTTTGGTTAACATATAGTCCACGTAGACCTTCATGTTCCGGCCTAACTTATTTTGGAAGACTTTGTTCATCAACCTTTGGTAGGTCGCCCCCGTGTTCTTAAGGCCGAAGGGCATCACCTTATAGCAATAAATGCCTTTCTCGTCACGAAGGATGTGTGCTCCTCATCGGCAAGGTCCATCTTTATTTGATTATACCCGGAGATGGCATCCATGAAGCTAAGAAGCTCATGGCCGGATGTGGAGTCCACCAACTGGTCGATCCGAGGTAGAGGGAAACTATCCTTCAGGCATGCCTTATTCAAATCGGTGAAGTTGATGCATATCCTTCAATTCTTGTTCGCCTTTCGCACCATGACCACATTGGCCAGCCAGCTGGGGTAATGTGCCTCCCGGATATGACCGGCTCTGAGGAGCTTGTTGACCTCTTCGTCAATGGCCTTTTGTCGTTCAGGAGCGAAGCTTCTCTTCCTTTGACGGACCGGTCGGCACTTTGGGTCAATGTTGAGCTTGTGGGTGATCACTTCCGGAGGGATGCCAGGCATGTCGGATGTCGACCAGGCAAATACATCCAAGTTAGCCCGTAGGAAGGTTAGGAGACGGTCGCGATCTTCTGAAGGGAGGAGCCCACCGACACGCACAATCTTCGTCGGGTCATCTCGGAGGGAAAAAGTGAGGAGCCGCTCGGCCGGCTCTCCTCCTTTATTGGACTCTCTGGGGTTAGGCGCTTCCGAGGTCGGCTCGGCCTCTTGGGGACTGGACGCTGCATGATAGCAAGGCAAGACTGAGCTGACTTCACCCCGCATCTCTCCGACGCCTCCACTAGTGGGGAACTGCACAAGCAAACGTCAGGTGGAGATGACTGCATCCAACAAGTTTAGGCCTGGTCGTCCGAGGATGGCATTGTACGCCAGAGGAACCCGTACGATCAAAAACTCATGATGACTGTGCTCTGGCATGGCGGTGTTTCGACCATCACAGGCAAGGATATCTTGCCCTCGACACTTACTGAATCCTTGGTAAACCCGACTAGAGGGGCCGCTATGAGACGAAGAGAGTCAAGAGATAATCCCATCCAAACAAATGCGTCGTAGGTAAGGATGTCAGCTGAGCTGCCACTATCAACTAATATCCTTTTTACAGGGTGCTTAGCGATCGTCATAGAGATGACGATGCCTTCATTGTTTACATTTTCAAGGATAGCTAACCCCCCCTCAAGAATTACATTGTCTGGCTTCTCCTCCTCTCTCGGCCGCTTGGATGAAGGAGTCGCCCCTGATGATACCATCCCGACCGTTCGCTCCGTGGGGGCATTATCGACCACAGCCTGGGCAGGCGAGGGCCCCATAAGGGCCGGCAGCGGTGGTGATGCCTTCTAGACATACTTGCCAAGGTAGTTCTGTTGCATGAGCTCCACGATAGCATGCTTCAGATTGTAGCAACTGTCGGTGTCATGGCCGTAATCCCGGTGGAAGCGGTAGTAGCGACTCTTGTCCCGGGGGGTGCCCTTTTTTATGGGAGGGGGTCGCTGGAGGTAGGGCTCACTCTCGATCTCCATAAGGATATGAGAGCGAGAAGCAAGAAGAGGCGTGAGCTCGCCTTCCCAAGGGGTGAGGCTTCGACATTCACGGTCCGGCCGGCGGAGCGGTTCGGGCCATCGGGGATGAGAAGGTCCACTTGGCTCCGGACGGGCAAGCTTGCGGCTGGACTCTCTCGAGGACTCTCGGCAGGTGAGGTCAGCCTCATTCGCACAAATGTACTTCTAGGCTCGGAGGAGGAGATCGGAGTAGGAGCTTGGAGGCTTTTTATCCAGAGAGAAGGTGAAGCGGGATGGGAGGAGCCCCCACTTCAGGGCTAATGTTGCCACTGCATCGTCCAAGTGATAAACTTTGAGGGCGGCGTTCTTGAACCGGGCTACAAAATCCCACAGTGACTCCCTCTCCTTCTGATGTACGGAGAAGAGGCTGTCGGCGACCCTCGGGATCCGTCGGTAAGCATAAAATGCTCCAAAAAGGCCCTTTCCAGCTCTCAAAAGGAATTGATGCTGTGAGGGGACAGGCGCGAGTGCCAGGCATGGGCGGCTTTCCATAGAATGACGGGGAAAGCCTTGTATAGAAGGGCATCCGTAGCGCCCTGGACCTGCATCATGGCCTTGTAGCTCTCGAGATGATCGAAAGGATCCGTCATACCATCATACAGATCTATTTGGGGGAAACAGAATCTGGAGGGTACGGGCTCCTTCAATATCCGGCAGGTGTAAGGAGGATGAGTGCCATACTCCTCCTCCGGTTGATTATTGATTCTTTTGGTAAGCTCGTTCAGTCGCCGACGGTATTCATCCAGGCGATCCTCCGCCTGGCGATTGATTGTAGGGGTCCTCCTAAGTGACTCGGAGGACGAGGAAGAAGAAGAAGATGGGGAAGGATGCGAAAGATGAGACTTCCACTTCGGCTCCTCCTGGCACCGCCGCTCCGGTGGAGGCCTGCTCGGGCCATAGTTGGGGGATCGCGGCTTGCTCGGGCTGCAGTCGGGGAATCGTGGCTGCTTAAGGGGCTCACAACAGGGCCTCCTAGGGGAAGCCCGACGACGACCGGCCTCTCGCTGGGGAGAGCCTCCCCTTGCAGACTGTTAACTAGCAGGGGGAGCGGTCTGATGCTGGGTGGCCACGGACTGCTGCTGCTGAAGTCCGTGAACCATGGCGGTGAGAGTTTGGACCTGTTGAGTAAGGGCCGCCATCAGCTGGGGCAGTTGCGTCTGGTGGTGGGCAGGCGACAGGAGGATCGGTAGCAGGAAGGTTGGTGTCCTGCTGCCTAGCTAGGGGATGCTCCCTAGGGCAACTGATAGAAGCATCTTGAGCCCGCGTCATCACCATCGTTGAGAGAGGAAGAATGAAGTATCTTCCTTTCTTTTCCTTGCTCCCCCCTTCCTGGCGCGTCAATCTGATGATGCCCAATCATCGGAATTGAGCGCTGGAGAAATTGATCTGGTCGTCGATGAGGTCCTCGCTTATCTGGACAACCTGCAAGAAGTTCCGAGACCGGAGGGGTTCTTCAGTCAAGACCCTCTGACGCCCAAGTCAGCGATCGAGGTCACAGCCGAGGAAGAGCCCGGGAGAGCTCTTTAAGGCAAAGAAAGCCCTTAAGAGACGGGGTTTTCCTGGGATAGTAGAGTGAGAGGGAGCTTATGTTCGCATACCTGAGTTTCTTATGGACTCATCCTTTATAGGCGGTTGAAATCTGCATGGGGATTAGCCGCATGACATTTCGTGAGGGAGGAATGTCAGTGGGACATGTGGGGGTTACGTGAATTCGGGCTGATTGGTGGGTCCTATCCCATCGGAGAGGAAAACTGACGGTTGGTGGGCCAAATCCCATCAGTCAGCGGAGCCAGCCAGTGGGTGGGCCTGGTCCCATCGACGATATGGCCAGGTGGTAGGTGGATCTGGCAATGCCAGTCTGCGCGAATCAGAAAGATGGTGGCGCTGTCAGGCGTAGGGCCGACCTGAAGAGGTCGGGGCTGCCTTGGCTGACTGGGCGATGCCGGGGCCGATGGGGCCAACTTGAAGAGGTCGGGGTCGCCTTAGCTGACTGAACGATGCCGGAGCCAACGGGGCCAACCTGAAGAGGTCGAGGCTACCTCGGCTGACTGGGCGATGCTAGGGCCGACGGGACCGATCTGAAAAGGTTGGGGCCGCCTCGGCTGACTTGGAGACGCCGGGGCTAACGGGGCGTATTTGTGCCACATGGTTGATTTTGTCATGATTACTCCTGCGACTTTATTAGCTACATTATTAGCCATATCAGTTTCCATGTTGATTGCAAAGAAAGCCAGTTCACTGGCGTTAAGCTTCATGTGGTGTTTTCTCTATGGTTCTTGCTTGTGCGTGCATTGAAGTCAACTTATCTAATTTTGTGGCAGAACAAGGATGATAAATATTACATTAATAACCACCTGAGCTTCATAGTTATCAGGTTACTCCAAGCCTTTGCAAATTCTCTTTCTCTCTCTCTCTCTCTCTCTCTCTCTCTCTCTCTCTTCTTTTTTAATTATTCTTTTTAATTTATTTTTTTTCTTTTATGCTGGTGTTTATGGTCAGGCTTGCTTGTCGAGTGCCTTACCTCTCTCTTAAATTCTTCATTCTTATTATATAGTGGTTGCATGTGTGCTCATTACTTTGTTGCCTCAATATGCTAGTTATTCATGCAAAGAGGCTTGAACTTGGCAATAGCTTCATCACGAGTCCTTGCTCTGAGCCTGAATAATAATGCATCATAGCACCAATAATCACTAAGTCAAGCTCTCCTTTTAGCTGTTGCACCCTCATGAACTCTTACCACCTTTGAGGTCTTGAACCCCATGATGGTTCCCTTTTTTTTTTTCCAAATTGAAAGGTGTGTATCTATGTGTGTGACTGGCAGCTGATTGATGAGTGCTGCATTGTGTGCTATTGTTGCGTCATGTTACTTGATAAAAATATGAATTAGATACTCTTATTCTACTCAACTCAACTCATCTAAGCCTTTTCTCAACTATATGGGGTTGGCTACATGAATTTGCTTCCTTCACTCTGCTCTATTCAGGACCAAGTCGATAATGGGGGCATCCTAGCTCATCACATAATTTGATTTAGTAGATTCATGTTTTAAGTGATCTGATAGAGTTTTACATTGGCTATCAGCTACCTAATGCAACCCTCTCATTTATCTGGGCTTGGGACCGACCTTGGCGGAGTTAATTAGGTACTCTAATTAAGTAGGTAAAATATGATGTCAATGGCAGCTATAATTCCAAAAAATAAATATAAGAACTAGAAGTTAGTATTGCAGATGCATTGGCATGATGAAAAGAACAGGGACAAGCCATACCAAATTGTGGGTATCCTACAATGGTCTGGAGACCAGAGGATATGGCAGAGAATTTAAATTGCACTCACTTATTGGTTTCTTCCAATGTTGATAGAAGATAAAAGGATCAGATTATAATTCTTGCCATCCAGTTCTCCACAAAGCCAGGTAGCTCGTGTTCCTAAGAGGCAAGTAGAAAGGGTACTTCATTTATCAGTTTCTATTGTTGCTATAAAACAGTTGTTTTTTCTTTTTTTTTCCTTCTTTTTTCCCCTTCTCCCAACCTTGAGAATTGTTAGACAGCCAGACAACTTGTGGTGTATAGTTATCTTTATGGTTTCAAGTATTAGCTTTGGTCATGCAACCCATATATATGGAATCATATCAGTCAAAATTCATATGACATGGCTTTTACCTGCTTGTACCACCATTACTAGGTGCGATGGGGATCTTAATTTCCGTGTTGGATATTGTAAATTGCTTTAGTTCTAGATTCACTCTTGGTAAATGGAAAGTTGTGTTCAGTACTTTGTTAACAAAGTGTCTAAACCATGGGGTTATGGTGTTTTGTTGCTGCTTGAACCATTTCTTTACCATGCAGTTAGAAGCTACTTGATTGATGCTTAATTGGTACTGTAGGCTTTCTGTCGCAAAATTATAATGTAGATTTGAATGTTTTATATGCTCATATAGCCTTGCACAACTTCCTTTTTCGGCAATGAATTTTGTCACTGGTTCTGGTGTATTTATCAGATGTTTTAAGAGTACTCTGCGAAGGTTGATAATAAAAGAATCAACCATTGTAATGGAATTGTTGGAAAAAAGATTGGCTTGAATAGAATCCATGCTCCAAAGTTCCATTCAGAACTACTTTATGAGTTGTTTGAAGTTCCATTCAGAACTACTTTATGAGTTGTTTGCTCCTATCTTTCAAAACTTTTAGCAGTTACCTCATCATGAATGATGATCAAATCCATTGGTTTTGAAAATCAAAAGATTTTGAACAGAGTATGCATTTTATTCTTGATGATGAAATAAATACTTCTTGGACATAAAAATCTATATTTAAAAAATTAATGTTGCAGTTATTAGGTTTGGAACCATAGCCGTATTTTTAATCAAGAAATTATTTCTAACTGTTGGCCTGGATGCCAAGTCAGCGCCCACACAAAGTCCTAAGAGACGGGACTCTTCGTATTCCTCTGGTTTATCTGCTCCTCGTCTATAGGAAGACCCGAGATAGAAGGAGAGATAGAATCTCAGAAGCCTTCCTCCTTCTCTCTCCTATCTGCGGCTTAGGGGTATGGACAAACATGGGACTCTGGTAGCCCCCGACGATCGATGATCCTACTTCCACTGCTGCCGATATTGAAGTATGTCCGTCGTTTTCGGCATATCCCTTTTCTTCGGCTTCTTCAATTGGTATCACAGCCTCGTCGGTTGTCACCGGCGAGGGGAGAAGATGTTGGGGAATAGGCCATGGGTGCTGCTGCAATTTCAAAAAAAAAAAAGAAGAGTTTTTGCTGTGGTCATGGGTGCCACAGCGGACCTTGGGAAGCTTGGACCGGAGGGGAGGGTCCATCTGATCCTCACTGGCGACTAGGAGGTTCTTTCTCGGCTGCCCGAGATTTTTTCTCCTTCCATGGCCGGCGGTGGCAGGGGATGCCTTTCCCCTTCCTCCGGTCACAGATCCATTTGCGTGATACAAATCATTCCCCTCCTCTGTTCTCAAAGCCTAGGGACACCAAACTCGTTCCAGCGACCGGCGTTGGCCCTGCTTCTCGCCGAACTTGTCTGGCTCCTTCCCCGGCCGCTGGAGGGCTGGGGAAGCCCCTGCCTCGGTTGCAAATGCGATGGACGCAGGGACCTTTTTATCACCGGAGTTCTCCGGCGGTCGGCGATGCCTCGCCTGCTGTCGAAGACCTCCAGGTGGTCGTCCCGTTGTCCCGGCCTCTTCCCCGGTCGTTGGATGGCTGGGGAAGCCTAATCGCCGCTGTGTGGGTGGCGGGTGTGCTCATGCCTGCTGGCTGAAGGGCCACCAAAAAGGTTCCAGCGGCTGGCTGGCCACCTCTCCTCGACCGAAGCTCCGTTAGGGCCGTCGGAGGGCCAGGACCCATCCACACCATCACTGTGCGCACGATACGACAGCGAGCATCGTGAGTTTATGGGTGGTGCCACCCGTAAATCCAAAGTCTTAAGCAGGGGTTTTTTTTTGTCTTTCCGACATGGCATTTAAATTAATTTTAGGATTTTCTTAGTATTTTAAAATTTTAAAAAAAAATCAAAAAATTGCAAAAAATTACAAAAAAATAGAAAAAATCATAGAAATTATAAAAAAATCATAAAAATTTATAGAATATCATAGAAATTTATTGAAAATTTTTTGATGTGGTATGATAGTTTATGCTTTGTGTATGAATATTTTAATTATCATACTGTCTATTCTTTTTCTATGAAAATTTTTCTGGATACATAATTATTTATGCTTAGTGTACAAATATGATTTATGCATAATTTTGCATGTTATTTATGTTGACATAATTATTATGCTTAGTGCATGAGAGGATTTATGTCAAATGCTATATATTTTCTAAGCATGTTTATTTACGACTTGATGCATAGATAATATATTATTTATAAATTATGTCTTTAGTTGACATGAAATATATGCTTGTTGTAGCATATGTTTGCATTACAGATTTGTTTCAATGTTGGTTTTGTGGACAATATAGATATGTTCTATAAAAAATTATCAGATTCCGTGTTCCATCTCATTAAATGAGTGATGATTATGAGCTTAGCAAAATTTTTGATCTCATTTATAAGAAGAAACATTCATAATCTGATTATTTTCTAGATATCAGTATACACTAATATGTGCCTAATGTCCATACCTTTCTTGACTAAATGCAGTGATGGCCTCTAAATCTATGATAGCTGATCTCAACAAAGGTGAGAAGCTAGATGGACAAAACTATGAAATGTGGCATAAAAAAATCCAATACCTACTGAATGAATTAGAAGTCTTGGAGACCCTAACAACTAGTATGACACCACCAACGCCTAGCACTACTGAGCAACATCGCCTTAATCAGGAAGCCTATGATAATTGGGTAAAGAAAGATCGTTGTGCATACTTTATCATGTTGAGCAGCATGCACAATGATCTTATTAGCAACTTTGATCATTGCCAGACTGCTCAGGATATGTGGAACCAGCTCAAGATCAGGTTTGGTCAAACTTTGGCCACAAGGCTATGTGCCTTGAACCTTAGATTCATACAATATGTCAAGGATCCTGATCATTCCATATCGCACCGTTGTGTGATGGGAAACATAATTAGGGATATGAAGGCTGTTGGAGTTGACCTTACTGATGAGCAACAGGTCCTCGCAGGGATTCGTTCACTGCCTGACCCTCAGTGGAGTCAGATGAAGCTCTTGATGACTCATAGTGAGCACATTAAGACTTTTGAGGACATTGCTCGTCACCTTGAGCTAGAGGCTAAGCGAATTGAGACTTTCCTTCCTTTGGCCTATGTGGTTATTGATGGGTCTTCGAGGCCCAAGAACAAAAAAAAAAGGGAAAGGCACGTAACAAGAGTGCACAGGGATATAAAGGAAAAACTATGGCCAAACCTAAGAGAGGACGTCGAGGGGGCAAGAAAGATGTGACAAAGATTAAGTGCTATAACTGTGGAGCAAAAGGCTGCTTTGCTCATGATTGCACTGAACCAAAGAAGGTATTCTCTATATTAAGCTCTTTCTATGTTTGTTCATATGCATTAGTTACTGACACACTCCCTGATTCCGAATGCACTATTCTAAACCTATTGATACCCTAATAGAGAAGGGCTGTACCTTAAGCATCAGTGCCCTAGAACTATTAACGAGAGAGAAAAGATGAGCAGGATCTCCTATGCTAGTGCATTAGGGAGCTTGATGTACGCTATGTTGTGTACTTGCCCTTACATTTGCTCCTACATTCAAAACCTGCTTACGTAGACCATTCCCAAGTATGACAAATTGGGTATCTTCTGGTATCCAGTGAAAATCTATACATGTAGGATCAACACATTTCCACCACGAAGCATAACACGATATGCTCCTACACCAAAAACCTGCTCACGCATACCATTCCCAAGTATGACAAACTGGGTATCTCCTGGTATCCGGTGAAAATCCACAAAAGCAGCTCGATCTCACACTATATGTTTGTTCGCTCCCGTATTTACAATCCAATCAGGGAGTGTGTCAGTAACTAATGCATATGAACAAATATAGAGAGAGCTTAATATGGAGAATACCTTCTTTGGCTAGTGCAATCACGAGTAAAGTGGCCTTTTACTCCATAGTTGTAGCACTTAATCTTTGTCACGTCTTTCTTGCCCCCTCGACGTCCTCTCTTAGGTTTGGCCACAGTTTTTCCTTTATATCACCGTGCACTCCTATACGTGCCTTTCCCTTTTTTTTGTTCTTGGGCCTCGAAGACCATCAGTAACCACATAGGCCGAAGGAAGGAAGTCTCAATTCACTCAGCCTCTAGCTCAAGGTGACGAGCAATGTCCTCAAAAGTCTTAATGTGCTCACTATGAGTCATCAAAAGCTTCATCTGACTCCATTGAGGGTTAGGCAGTGAACGAATCACTGCAAAGACCTGTTGCTCATCAGTAAGGTCAACTCCAGCAGCCTTCATATCCCAAATCATGTTTCCCATACATGAAGGTGGGTCGACATGAAATGATCGGGATCCTTGACATATTGTATGAATCTAAGGTTCAAGGCACGTAGCCTTGTGGCTAAAGTTTGACCAAACCTGATCTTGAGCTGGTTCCACATATCCTGAGCAATCTGGCAATGCTCAAAGTTGCCAATAAGATCATTGTGCATGCTGCTCAACATGGTAAAGCATGCACAACGATCTTTCTTTACCCAATTATCATATGCTTTGTTGGGGAGATTGTTGAGAAATTGTTGCCCCAATCTTATTGATTTTGATGATTACCAAAAGCCATGAGTATATTAAAAGAAGCAATGAGTTTATTTACATAAGCAATGAATTTATTTAGAACAATCAATGAGTATGTTAAGTATGACTTTAATCAATTTGAAAGTAACTTCAAGCTCCATGTTTAAGCTTTCAAAAAGAAATTTTTATACTTCATATTTCAATCAATGAGTTTTTGGAACATTTCTTGAATTGATTCCTAATGACAATTTTATTGTATTCAAGTCAAAAAATTGATTTAAAATTAATCTGAAACGAATTTCAAGTCAATCAGAAATTACTCTGATTTTTGATACGTTCCGAAGCCGACTCTAGAGTTTCAGAGTCGACTCCACTCAGTATACAGAGATTCCTGATTTTCACGAGTCGACCCCTGTGATTTCAAGAGTCGACCCCCGATTCTGTCGAGCCGACTCCATGACTGTGTGAGTCGACTCCGCTCAGACACCAGAGGAATTTTTATGAGCACTTCGCGAGTCGACCTCTTGCCTTTCATGAGTCGACCCCCGACTGTCAGGAGTCGACACCTTATTTTCGATGAGTCAACCCTTTAACTTTCTGAATATTTCTATTTTTGGTATCGCGTCTTCGAGCCGACTCGCCCAAAGCTGGGTCGACTCCAACAATTCTGGGCGTGATTTTTCTAAATGCCAACTCAGCGCCAACGGTAAGATTTTTCATTAACGGCTATATTTCTTTGTTTTTAATGGCTATATTTTTGCAGAATCTATAAATAGAGAAGCCGTTTTCAAATCAAAGAGAGAGAGATACACATCAAGAGAGAAAAAGAAAAATCCTTCAGAAAAAGAGAAAAACAGAGCATCATTTGAAAAAATCCGTGATTCAAAAATAGAGTGAAAGAAAAGGTGTGAAATCAAAGGAAGCTTCATCTGTGCTCAAGTTCATCAATCCAAGAAAGCTTCAGAAGAAAATTCAAGAGCTATTCAAGAGCAACTCAAGAGATTTTTAATATTCAAAGAAAGGAAGAAAAAGCTCAAATCAACTCCAACGTTCAGTCCGTGAAGAATCTGAGCTGAGGCCCGATTCTACACTTCAAAGGAGTTGAGGAAAAGAAGAAAAGAAGAAAAGCTCAAAAGCCAACCAACTACAAATCAGGCTTTTCTAAACTTTATTCATTTATTTGATTATCTGCTCATTGAGGAGCTGTGTACTTAAAAAATAATATTTCTATTATTTGTGTCTAGTTCAATCTGGGGGATTGAACTAGTGGAGGTAGTCTTACCTCGGTACAAGCTTGGTATAGCTTGTGTTAGGGTTTTTGTGCTGGTGAGCCCGAAAAATCGGCTGGGTTCGTTGTGATCCCGGAAAACAACAAGTTTGAGTTGTGAGCTTGTAAAACAACTCGGCTGTAATCAAGGAAGATTATAGTGTGGACCCAAGTGAATCTTGGGAGTGGACGTAGGTGTTGGATACACCGAACCACTATAAACTCTTTGTGTTTGCCGTGCTTCCATTGACTCTATCTCTATCTCTGTTTTATTCACTGCACTTTGTATTTACATTGCATTTGCTTTCATTCTTCTTAAGCAAACTTTTTAAAAGGCTAAATTTTTTAAAGAACCCAATTCACCCCCCCCCCCCTCTTGGGTTGTCATCTGGGCCAACAATTGGTATCAGAGCAAGTGCTCATTAGATTTTGATCACACGATCAAGAGCTAAAGATCCAAATGGCAACTCAAGTTGGATCATTTGCTGAAGGTCATTCTACGAATAGACCTCCACTGTTTAATGGTTCAAATTATTCTTATTGGAAAGCAAGAATGAGGATATTCATTCAAGCTTCTGATTATGAATTATGGGGTGTTATAATTAATGGACCTAGTACACCCACACATGTTATTGATGGCACTATTGTTCCTAAGCCCGAAAGGGACTGGAATGATAATGATAGGAAGATGGCACAGCTTAACGCTAAAGCCATGAATGTCTTATATTGCTCTTTAGATGCTAATGAATTTAATAGAATCTCCACATGTAATTCCAAAGGAGATTTGGGATAGACTAGAGGTTACCCATGAGGGTACCAACCAAGTAAAAGAATCTAAAATTAATATTCTTGTTCATAAATATGAGTTGTTTAGCATGGAACAATCTGAAACCATTGCATGCATGTATACTAGATTTACAGATATTGTAAATGGTTTAAAAAGTCTTGGTAAGACATATACTAACTCAAACTTGTTCGAAAAATTCTTAGGTCACTACCAAGATCATGGGAAGCAAAAATGACAGCAATCCAAGAAGCAAAGGACCTCAACACTCTACCCTTAGAGGAGCTTCTAGGATCACTTATGACCCATGAGCTGACAATGAAGCAGCATGTAGAGGAGGACACAAAGAAGAAGAAAGTGATTGCCCTCAAAGCTGCAAAAGAAGAAGAGCAGCAGCGATGATGATGATGATGATGAAGAGACTGCTCTCTTAGCTAAAAAGTTTAAAAGATTCATGAGGAGAAAGAAACCCTTCCACAAGAAGAAATTTGGAGCAAAGTGGGAAGGAGAAAAGGATAAGAACAAGGACAAGGACAAAGAAAAAGAGAAAGACCCCTTGACTTGCTATGAGTGTAATAAACCGGGGCACTTTAGGAATGAATGTCCTAAATTAAAGAAAGCCTACAAAAAAAAAAGAAGGCTTATGTGGCGACTTGGAGTGATAGCGAAGAATCTTCTTCCGAAGAAGAAGAACAAAAGGAAGTCGCAAATGTATGTTTTATGCGGACGACAACGATGAGGTAAGTTCCGATAACCCTTGCGATGAATTTGCATTTGATGAATTATTTGATGCTTTTAATGAACTTGTCGGCGATTTCAAGGTTTTGAAAAAGAAATACAAGCTTTTGAAAAATGAAAATTTAACTTTCATTAAAGAAAAGGAAGATCTTAATAATGAAGTTAAGAAACTTAAATCTGAAAATGAAATTTTGGTAAAAGAAAAAGAATTAATTTCCAATGAAAATGATAAACTAAGGAAAGAGGTTGAAAAACATAAGAACATAGTTGATAAGTTTACCTTAAGCTCAGCTAAATTGGACATGTTATTAAATAGTCAAAAAGCAGTTTTTGACAAAGCCGGATTAGGGTATAACACTTTAAGAAAACAAAAATCACTGAAAAATATTTTTGTGCGTGCTGGCCAAAGTAATTTTACATGCTTTAAATGTAATCAAAAAGGACATAAATCTTATGAATGTAAAATTCTAAAACCTAATAAAATCTTAAATATTAAAGGAAAGAAAATATGGGTTCCGAAAGGAACAATATTTGTTGCTACTAACCATGAAGGACCCAAGAAAGCTTGGGTACCTAAACATAAAGTTTGATTTCATTGCAGGAATGTCTTGTGGCAAGAGATCAAAGAGAAAGTGGTATCTTGATAGTGGCTGCTCAAGACATATGACGGGTGACAAAGAAGAATTCATCACCCTTGAAGAAAAGAAAGGAGGAGTTGTTACATTTGGCGACAATGGCAAAGGCCAAATCTTGGGGTTTGGTAACATTCAAATAACTCCCTCCACATATATTGAAAATGTACTTTATGTTGATGGTTTAAAGCATAACTTAATTAGTATAAGCCAATTATGTGACAAAGGTTTTAAAGTATCATTTGAATCTTCTATATGCACAGTAGCTAATCCCATTGATAATAGCATTGTTTTTATTGGAAATAGAAATGGCAATGTATACTTGATTGACTTAGACAATTTGTCTACTAATAATCATTGCTTAGTTGCTAATAATGCTAATATGAATGAGATTGGTTGGTTGTGGCATCGAAGATTAGGTCACGCAAGCACACACCTGATTTCAAAACTAATTAGAATGGATTTAGTAAAAGGGCTACCTAAAATAGATTTTGAAAATAACAAAATATGTGATGCATGTCAGTTTGGAAAACAAACAAGAAGTTCTTTAAATCTAAAAATGTTGTTTCAACTTCTAGGCCATTAGAGCTACTTCACATGGACCTTTTTGGACCAACTAGAACCACAAGTCTAGGAGGAAAGAAATATGGTCTTGTGATAGTAGATGATTACTCTAGATTCACTTGGGTAATGTTTTTAGCTCACAAAGATGAGACTTTCTCGATATTCCTGAAATTCTTCAAGAAAGTAACAAATGAGAAAAACACTACCATAGTGTCTCTAAGAAGTGATCATGGAACTGAATTTGAAAATCATTTATTTGAAAGTTTTTGCAATGAAAATGGTATTAATCATAATTTTTCTGCACCAAGAACCCCTCAACAAAATGGAGTAGTTGAAAGAAAAATAGAACTTTAGAAGACATGGCCCGTACCATGCTATGTGAAAGTAAACTCCCGAAATACTTTTGGGCGGAAGCTATTAACACAGCATGTTACATCCTAAATAGAGCATTAATAAGACCTATTTTAAAGAAAACACCTTATGAATTATGGCATGATAGAAAACCCAACATTAAATATTTTCATGCATTTGGTTGTAAATGTTTTGTTCACAATAATGGTAAAAATAATTTAGGCAAATTTGATGCTAAATCTGATGAAGGAATATTCTTAGGATATTCAACTAGTAAAGCATATAGAGTATTTAACAAGAAAACTTTAGTTGTTGAAGAATCCATTCATGTAGTTTTGATGAATCTTTAGCAACTCGTTCCGAAAAATTTGATGATGAAGAAGATACAAACATAATTGAGAAAGATCTTGAAAAATTAAATATTGATGTATCTTCAGATCATGAGCAAGACGCTAAAGATAATGATTCACCTAAGGATGATGATACTAACACTAATCATAATGATATGGATCTTCCTAGGATTGGAGATATGCTTATAGTCACCCTAAGGAATTGATTATAGGTGATCCATCTCAAGGAATAAGAACTAGATCATCTATGAGAAATATTAGTAATCATCTTGCATTTGTATCACAAATTGAACCTAAAACTATTGAAGAAGCTGAAAAAGATAATAATTGGATGTTAGCAATGCAAGAAGAATTAAATCAATTCACTAGAAATAATGTATGGACATTAGTAGAAAGACCTAAAAATCATTCTGTTATAGGATCAAAATGGATATTTAGAAATAAACTAGATGAAAATGGCATAGTAATTAGAAACAAAGCTAGATTAGTTGCAAAAGGATATAATCAAGAAGAAGGTATTGATTTTGATGAAACCTTTGCACCAGTAGCTAGATTAGAAGCCATTAGACTATTACTTGCATTTGCATGTCACATGAATTTTAACTTATTTCAAATGGATGTAAAAAGTGCTTTTCTAAATGGATTTATAAATGAAGAAGTATATGTAGAACAACCACCAGGTTTTGAAGATCATGAATTTTCAAATCACGTTTTTAAATTGCACAAAGCATTATATGGTTTGAAACAAGCACCTAGAGCTTGGTATGATAGATTAAGTAAATTCTTAATTGAAAATGATTTTATAAGAGGAAATGTTGATAAAACATTGTTTTTGAAAAGAAAAGGTAAAGATTTATTAGTAGTTCAAATATATGTTGATGATATCATTTTTGGTGCTACTAACAATCTTCTATGTCAAGAATTTGCTAAGTTGATGCAGGGAGAATTTGAAATGAGCATGATGGGAGAACTCAATTTCTTCCTTGGACTCCAAATCAAACAAAGCAAAGAGGGAATCTTTATCAACCAAACAAATACACAAGAGAAATTCTAAAGAAGTTTGGTATGGAATCAATCAAACCCCTCGGAACACCAATGAGTCCTTCATGCAAGCTGGACAAAGATGAAGAAGGTAAGAAGGTTGATCAAAAATATTATCGAGGTATAATCGGATCCCTACTTTACTTAACTGCAAGTAGACCAGACATAATGTTTGCTGTTTGCTTATGTGCTAGATTTCAGTCTGAACCTAAAGAATCACATTTAATTGCTGTTAAAAGAATACTAAGATACTTAAGTGGAACAAAAAATGTAGGTTTATGGTATTCTAGAGACTCAACATTGAACTTAATTGCATATACTGATTCTGATTATGCTGGATGTAAGTTAGATAGAAAAAGCACAAGTGGTGCATGCCAATTCTTAGGAAGTAACTTAATCTCATGGTTTAGCAAAAAGCAAAATTCAGTTGCATTATCAACTACTGAAGCTGAATATGTTGCAGCTGGAAGTTGCTGTGCTCAAATCCTATGGATTAAGCGACAACTTGAAGACTATGGTATCACACTTGATAAAACACCTATAAAATGTGATAACACAAGTGCAATTAATCTAACAAAAAATCCAATTCAACATTCTAGAACAAACACATAGAAATTAGATATCATTTTTAGAGAACATGTAATAATGAAATTTGTCTTGATTATGTAATACTGAAGATCAATTAGCTGATATATTTACAAAACCCTTAAGTGAAGAAAGATTCTGTTATCTTAGAGGAGAGTTAGGGATTTGTGATCCATTAGAATGAATTTGAAACCCCTAAGGAAATTTTATCTAAAATTCTTTCAAATCCTTGATCTTTAAGGAAATCTTATCTAGAATTCACATCTAATTGATCTATTAAAATCCAATGATTATTTTATCAATTTTTATGATCATTATCCGGACACATTTCAGATTATCTGAAACTTTATTTTTTGCTCTGAAATGGTCTCGGAGCCGACTCGGTGAGTATCGGAGTCGACTCCATGTTTCTACTGAAACTCTAGAGTCGACCCCTCTGCGCGAGTCGACTCCACTTCGGGATAGATTTCTGTGACTACCCGGAGTCGACCCCTCACTTTGCGGGAGCCGACTCGAAGTGGTCCCAGGTCGATTTATCTAGGGCAGAGTCGACTCGCCGCTCATTTCAATCATTTCAAATCATCCAAATACTCTCTCCAAAATTTTTCCTAACCTACCAAATCCTCAGAAATCCCTGATTAACCCTTCCACTAGATCAAATGGCTCCTAAAACCCGTGGATCTAACCTTGGTGCGGCCGGGTGAAAAGGAAGAAGGCGGTGAGGAAGACGTGAGGCGTCCCGCTCGTGAACCTTCACCGAGCTTGGATTCAACCTCATCCTCTTCGACTCCTAGTGCTTCTCCCTCTACGGCTCCATCTCAGGTAGATCGACTTGCCGGAAAGTTGATTTTGAATTATTTGAGGCCGAAGGATTTCTTGTGGGGAGGCAGTTGATTGAAATGGGATGGGAAAAGATATGTTCTTTAGATTGTCCTACCTACCCAGCCCTAGTTAAAGAATTTTATAAAAATCTATCAAGAGGAGACAATGGACTGGTAAGCATCATTAGAGGAAATAGAATATCTGTGACAGTGGATTTGCTTTCAAGGTTGTTGGATCTTCCAGTGTCGGGTACCTCTACTTTTTCATCTGATGATAGAAGCCCAGCTCTATCAAGATTGCTTAACAGGGAGATTGTTGGTTTTGAAGAGGTCTTTGCTAATCAACTGTCCTTAGAATTAAGACTTCTCCACAATATTTGTAGTAGAATCTATTCCCCAAGATTGGGAGATTTGACTATGTTTCTGAAAGAGATATATTTGTAATGGATGCTATAGTGACTGGTAAACCCATTAATCTTCCGAGCATGATATTATGGTACATTGCTGATTGTGGAAGCAAGAGAAAATCCAGTTTACCCTACGGCATGATTCTTACTAAAATCTTTCAAAGCCAAGGGATAATCATATCCGATAGTGAGCCAATGAGGAATTTAAGACATACCGATTACTATAGTTTGGCCACTATTCATAGAATGGGTTTTGTGAAGAAGAATGGCAGATGGAAAGGAAAGGTTTGATGGAAGATAGAGCCGCGGACATTGAGGCACCTGGACCGTCAGTTAGACATTCATCGCCTGTACCTCCGAGCTCTCTGTTCCTGCTCCAGCCCCTTCCCCTGCTCCGATGGTTGATCGCCATCATCTTCATCTGTCGGTTTCTCATATCTTCAGTTAAGGCAGCTTAAAGGTCTTCTTGATGATCAGGCAGATAAATTGAAATCAGAGTTTGACAACAAATTTATGAATCTTAAAGAAACTCTTTACTCTTTAGATGATCGGATCACCAAGATTGAAACAACTCTTAGCACTTCATCTGAGTCTTTAAGTGGAGACCTAAAGAATATCTTTGAAGAACTTAAAGACATCTGTGGAGATGGTGAAACCTATGCAAAATGCAATGCTGAACTCCAAGACAAAATATTGACTGCTTGCACTTTTGTAGATGAAAGACTGAAGGATTATGTTAAATTCAAACTGACGGAATGAAAAATATTATAGATCACTTAACTAGGATTGTAAGGACTCACTTTTGATGTATTAGATGCTTAGTCTTTGCAATGTAATGAAGTTCATATTATGTTTTACATTTTGATACATTGATGTAATGAAAAGTTGTTTTGAATACTCAATGTAATCTGAGTTTGAATGTACTTCTCCTATTATCAATGAATTCAGATCTTGTTAAAACATATCTTGAATGAATGAATGAATGATTATGTTTGATGCATCTCTACCTTTTTGTTGATAACAAAAAAGGGGAGAGTTTTATAACTGTATATACATGGCGGAGAGAAATTGAATGAATGAGATAAAATGAAGTAATAATTAAACATTACACATACAGTAAATGAATGAAAATGCAATTTAGATGAAAAGGCTGAATCCTTGACATTAAATATAAGCTTAAATTGAATGAATGGAATACTTAATTGAGTTTCATAGGGGGAGCTACCTCATTCAGGGGGAGCCTAACTATGAAATAAAATAAATTCTTAATCAATCATGCATATACTCAATGTTTTTGTCATCATCAAAAAGGGGAGATTGTTGGGGAGATTGTTGAGAAATTGTTGCCCCAATCTTATTGATTTTGATGATTACCAAAAGCCATGAGTATATTAAAAGATGCAATGAGTTTATTTACATAAGCAATGAATTTATTTAGAATAATCAATGAGTATGTTAAGTATGACTTTAATCAATTTGAAAGTAACTTCAAGCTCCATGTTTAAGCTTTCAAAAAGAAATTTTTATACTTCATATTTCAATCAATGAGTTTTTGGAACATTTCTTGAATTGATTCCTAATGACAATTTTATTGTATTCAAGTCAAAAAATTGATTTAAAATTAATCTGGAATGAATTTCAAGTCAATCATAAATTACTCTGATTTTTGATACATTCCGGAGCCGACTCTAGAGTTTCAGAGTCGACTCCACTCAGTATACAGAGATTCCTGATTTTCACGAGTGACCCCTATGATTTCAAGAGTCGACCCCCGATTCTGTCGAGCCGACTCCATGACTGTGTGAGTCGACTCCGCTCAGACACCAGAGGAATGTTTTTCTGAGCACTTCGCGAGTCGACCCCTTGCCTTTCATGAGTCGACCCCCGACTGTCAGGAGTCGACACCTTATTTTCGATGAGTCGACCCTTTAACTTTCTGAATATTTCTATTTTTGGTATCGCGTCTTCGAGCCGACTCGCCCAAAGCTGGAGTCGACTCCAACAATTCTGGGCATGATTTTTCTGAATGCCAACTCAGCGCCAACGGTAAGATTTTTCATTAACGGCTATATTTCTTTGTTTCTAACGGCTATATTTTTGCAGAATCTATAAATAGAGAAGCCGTTTTCAAATCAAAAGAGAGAGATACACATCAAGAGAGAAAAAGAAAAATCCTTCAGAAAAAGAGAAAAACAGAGCGTCATTTGAAAAAATCCGTGATTCAAAAATAGAGTGAAAGAAAAGGTATGAAATCAAAGGAAGCTTCATCTGTGCTCAAGTTCATCAATCCAAGAAAGCTTCAGAAGAAAATCCAAGAGCTATTCAAGAGCAACTCAAGAGATTTTCAATATTCAAAGAAAGGAAGAAAAAGCTCAAATCAACTCCAACGTTCAGTCCATGAAGAATCCGAGCTGAGGCCCGATTCTACACTTCAAAGGAGTTGAGGAAAAGAAGAAAAGAAGAAAAGCTCAAAAGCCAACCAACTACAAATCAGGCTTTTCTAAACTTTGTTCATTTATTTGATTATCTGCTCATTGAGGAGCTGTGTACTTGAAAAACAATATTTCTATTATTTTTGTCTAGTTCAATCTGGGGGATTGAACTAGTGGAGGTAATCTTACCTCGGTACAAGCTTGGTATAGCTTGTGTTAGGGTTTTTGTGCTGGTGAGCCCGAAAACCGGCTGGGTTCGTTGTGATCCCGGGAAAACAACAAGTTTGAGTTGTGAGCTTGTAAAACAACTCGGCTGTAATCAAGGAAGATTATAGTGTGGACCCAAGTGAATCTTGGGAGTGGACGTAGGTGTTGGATACACCGAACCACTATAAACTCTTTGTGTTTGCCGTGCTTCCATTGACTCTATCTCTATCTCTGTTTTATTCACTGCACTTTATATTTACATTGCATTTGCTTTCATTCTTCTTAAGCAAACTTTTTAAAAGGCTAAATTTTTTAAAGAACCCAATTCACCCCCCCCCCCCTCTTGGGTTGTCATCTGGGCCAACAAGCTTCCCGATCAAGGAGATGTTGCTCAGTAGTGCCAGGCGCTGGTGGTATCATACTAGTTGTCAGTGTCTCCAAGATTTCTAATTCATTCAGCAGGTATTGGATTTTCCTATGCCACAATTCATAGTTTTGTCCATCTAGCTTCTTACCTTTGTTGAGATCAGCTATCACAAATTTGGAGGCCATCACTGCATTCAGTCAAGCAAGGTATGGACATTAGACACATATTAGTGTATACTGATATCTAGAAAAATGAGCAAATTACGAATGTTCCTTCTTATAAATGAGATCGAAAATTTCGCTAAACTCATAATCATCACTCATTTAATGAGATGGAACACGAAATCTGATAATTTTTCATAGAACATATCTATATTGTCCAAAAAACCAACATTGGAACAAATCTGCAACGCAAACATATGCTACAACAAGCATATATTTCATGTCAACTAAAGACATAATTTATAAATAATATATTATTTATGTACCAAGTCATAAAGAAAAATGCTCGCAGAAAATACATAGCATTTGACATAAATCTTCTCATGCACTAAGCATAAATAATTATGTCAACATAAATAACATGCAGAATTATGCATAAATCATATTTGTACACTAAGCATAAATAATTATGCATCCAGAAAAAAATTTCACAGAAAAAGAATAGATAGTATGGCAATTAAAATATTCATGCACAAAGCATAAACTATCATGCCACATCAAGAAAAATTTTCAATAAATTTCTATGATATTCTATGAAGTTTTATGATTTTTCTATAATTCTCTATGATTTTTTCTATTTTTTCTATAATTTTCTACAATTTTTTTGAATTTTAAAATACCCAAAAAATTTGAAAAATAATTTAAATGCCATGTCGTAAAGACAAAAAAACCCCTACTTAAGACTTTGAATTTACGGGTGGCACCACCCGTAAACTCACGATGCTCGCTATGCGCATCGCGCGCACAGTGGTGGTGCAGGTAGGTCCCGGCCCTTCGACGGCCCTGACGGAGCTTCGGGGAGGAGCTCCGGTCGAGGAGAGGTGGCCAGCCAACCGCCGAAACCTTTTCGGCAGCCCTACGGCCAGCGGGCACGAGCACACCCACCACCCACACGGCGGCGATCAGGCTTCCCCGCCATCCAGCGACCGAGGAAGAGGCCGGGACAACCCCCGGAGGGTCTCGGCAGCAGGCGAGGCATCGTCGACCGTCGGAGAACTCCCGATGATAACAGGGTCCCTACGTCCGTCGCATTTGTAGCAGAGGCAGGAGCTTTCCCAGCCCTCCAACAACCGGGGAAGGAGCCGGATAAGTTTCAGCGAGAGGCAGGGCCAACGCCGGTCATTGGAACGAGTCCGGTGTCCCCAGGCTTTGAGAACAGAGGAGGGGAATGATCTGTATCACACAGATGGATCCGAGACCGGAGGAAGGGGAAAGGCATCCCCACCGCCGGTCGCGGAAGGAGAAAAAATCCCGGGCAGCCGGGAAAAAACCTCCTAGCCGCCGGTGAGGATCCGATGGACCCTCCCCTCAGGTCCAAACTTCCCAAGGTCCGTTGTGGCACCCATGGCCACAGCATAAACTCCTCTTTTTTTTTTTGAAATTGCAGCAGCACCAAAGGCCTATTCCCCAACATCCTCTTCCCTCGCCGGTGACAACCGATGAGGCTCTGATACCAATTGAAGGAGCCGAAGATAAGGGACATACCTACAATGACGGACATACCTCAATATCGGCAGCAATGGAAGTAGGATCGTCGGTCATTGGGGGCTACCAGAGTGCCATGTTTGTCCACGCCCCTAAGTCGCAGACCGGAGGGAGAGAAAGAGGAAGGCTTCTGAGACTTTGTCTCTCTATCCATTCTGAAGACATCTCGGGTCTTTTTATAGACGATGAGCAGATAAACCAAGAATACAAAAAAATTTTATCTCTTGAGACTTTGTATGGGCGCTGACCTGGCATCCAGGCCAATAAGAACAACAATCATACGAGAGCTTAGTTAACATTTGTGAATCCAGGCCCTCGAGAATCTTTGAGACAATCTGAAAGAGCTAGATGTTCTTTCTGCAGAGACAACTAGATTTGAATAGACCAATATAAAGAGAGATTTGTCTAAAATATGAGTAAAAATATAACTTATATCTTTATGAGAGTAAAAGAATAAAAATATAACTTATATATATCTTATATATATCTTTATATTTTATGAAAAAATATGAGTAAAAAAATATGATTCATATTTTGATTTTAATTGAAAATATTTTTCAGTTCAAGAAAAAGAGATGTACGTCGCTCATATCTTTATTTTTTAATAAAAAAATAAAAAATATTTATACCTATTGCTGCTGAAATCTGTCCTCCGATTCGGATGCGATCGGGCTGCAGTGCGGGCTCTCGCTTGGGTGGACCTGCAAAACAGTCCTCACGCGAGAGGCATTGGGGATGGCCCTTGCGGAAGACCCTCCGATGCTCAAGTCAGTGGAGATCAGCAATCAACAAAAATGGGGAGAAGGCTCTCGCTGAAGAGTCCCTCCAGAGTCCTGAGCAGAGCGCTAATGGCGGAAGATAAGGCAGAAGGAGAGAGGGTTCTAGTGAGCAAGTGCGCGCGTACCTGAGGAGTCGACAGACGACTCTATTTATAGAGGATCACCTGATTCTCTGGGGGCGTTGTGGGTCCGAAAGTCGTTAGGATCTGAATCCAGTTTGTTATGAGGTCGGTAAGATTCGTATCTTGTTGGTTAGAGGATCGACGGCTAGGAGAGCTTGTTGATGTCTTGAGATTTGGTGAGGACATAGGCTCTAGGGCCCTAGGCCACTCTTGTGGGTCCTAGGCCACTTCCGGATATGATCTCTGTTTGGAATCTTACGAATTTGGATTCTTCTGCGTCGAATTCCGCAGAGGCATAGATATCGCTCGGGCTAGGCCGAGCGATGGGAGAGATCGGTTAGAGGGGCCGAGAGACGATATGGCTCGACTTGGACCGAGAGAGAATATAGCTTGGCTGGGGCCAAGCGACGATATAGCTCGGCTGGGGCCGAGAGAGGTGATCCGCGCCTTGGGAGTCCTTGGCTCGGCGAGAGGCTAAGGTGCCCTAACTTACCGAGGCCGACCTATCTCGGGCGGATGTCGCACAGCGGGTAGGAATCAGGACTAGCCCTAGTCATATGCACGATTATTGACACATAACGATTTTACCCCTCAACAATACCTTTATTCTTCAACGAAGAATTATATAAGTAATAAAAAAGAAATATTATAGCTTACGTTTCTGCTTTTTGAATAAAAAATAAAAATATAATTAATATTTTTGTTATTCAGTGAAACAATATATGAGAAACAAAATAGCTAGGAGTTATCACTCATAGTTTTATTATTTTTTTCGATTAAAAGAATAAAAAATATATATCTATTCTTCACAAAAATATATAAATAAAAAAATACAAATTATATTATATTATTTATATGATTTGAATGAATATAAAAATGTTAACTTTTTTTTTTCCCGCATAAGTCTATTTGGAGCTTAAATTAAACCAAACGATTTTCCATGTGGAAGAACACGAGAGCTTAGGTAATATTTCAGTACATCAATGGGTCACGTACGCTTCGCGGTGTCCTCGATCGCACTGGAGGTGATGGTGGGGCCGGGGGACCAACTCCATCGCAGCTACAGGCCAGAGAGCCAGAGGGAGGACCACACCACATACGTGTTGAAGATGCTGGCCGTCGCTATATATCTATGTTCCCCTGTCTTGCAGTGAATTATATATAATTAGCAGTCTTTTTAACCATGGCCAGCAGCATTAAGGCAAACCTCTACGTACGTGAGCCGACTCATGAGACAATATGCTTCACAGATCAACTCACGACAATGCAACGCAATCCAATTAGACTAGAGTACATCTGTTGATGCTGGATCATCAAATTTTTTCTAGCTACCAATCTCTCTCTTTTTTTTTTCTGAAGGAAAAAGTCTCCCCCTTTCTCCCTTCCTCCTCCCTTCCTTTATCCTCTTCTTTTCTTCATTTTATCATCATTTTTTTTAATTCCCCCGAGTCCACGTGTTGGATAGTATTCATCTTTTATCTCTCTTACTACGTGGTCATTCGGTGATAATTAATAATAAGGATATTAAGAAGCTTATTCACGAAGGCAAGGATTTTCATGATGTCTTGATTATCCCGAGGGAATGTCAGAGTTGGTGGGGATATCAGAGTCAGAAAAAGGTATATGGCTCTAAAAAAGAGGTTCAATGTCTCTTTCTGGATAAACGGCGGCTTTTCAGTGCTTGTCTTATTCGTATCATTTAAAGCGTTATGATGTTTAACATTCCTCGATTTGTGAGCCCCCTCTCCCCCAGGATTGGGGGCCGCCCAGGCTCTGCGGGCCGCCCAGGACTGGGGGCCGCCCAGGACTGAGGGCCGCCCAGGACTGGGGACCGCCCAGGACCGGGGGCTGCCCAGGCTCTGGGGGCCGCCCAGGACTGGGGGCCGCCCAGGACTGGGGGCCGCCCTGGGGGCCGCCCAGGACCGGGGGCCGCCCAGGCTCTGGGGGCCACCCAGGTTCTGGGGCCGCCCGGGACTGGGGCCGCCCAGGCTCTGGGGGCCGTCCAGGACTGGGGGCCGCCCAGGCTCTGGGGGCCGCCCAGGTCCGGGGGCCGCCCAGGCTCTGGGGGCCGCCCAGGACTGGGGGCCGCCCAGGTCCGGGGGCCGCCCAGGCTCTGGGGGCCGTCCAGGACTGGGGGCCGCCCAGGCTCTGGGGGCCGCCCAGGACTGGGGCCGCCCAGGCTCTGGGGGCCGCCCAGGACTGGGGGCCGCCCGGCTCGGGGGCCGCCCAGGCTCCGGGGCCGTATATATACATGTATTATTATTTTTTAACTATTTCTATTTATCATCCATATCATATGCCCCCTCGCCCTTCTTCCTTGTATTCTAAGTGTATTGTGCACGTGCAAGGGAGAAGGGCGGAAAATTCGAATTTCAAAACGTCCAGTATTTGATAAGCGGCGTTTCGAAAAAGAAGGGGGAGGCGCCTATCCCTAAAAGGATAGCGTCTTTTCATTTGTCTGGCTCCATTGGGGGGCCACCACGTGTTCTTGTGGCGCTCGAGGCGTTGTGTCTGGTACTTATAAAGAAAAGAGGGAGCCATCCCTTTTCCTTCATCCTTAGTTTCGTGTGTCTTCTTGCGTTTTTTACTTCCTCAAGCCCAGGTCAGTTGATTCCTTCCTTTTCCCTTTCTTTCTTTATGGATTTCCCCATAGATAGGAAAGGTAAGGGTCATATGGTTGAGCCCTCCCGAGAGGAGATCCTCCGAGCACGTCGACGGGCTCCGGGAGGGGTAGTCATCCGCGGGGACCAACCCGCTGCCGGGTCTACGCCGCCCGTGCCTAAGTTGTCGTTTCCATCTCCTAGGGTCTCTTCTTCGTCCACCAGCCGTGAGGTAGGACCTCCCGCGGTTATTTCTAAATTGACTAGACCGGCGGACGTTGCTTCCACCATATCCTCCCAGGACCTTAGGAACCTTAGGGCCTAGTTTGGAATTCCTGCTAATATTCAGCTTTCCGTTCCCCTTTCTGAGGATAGGGTTACCTTAGCGCGACCAGGTAAGGTCGCTTTGTACGAAGAGTTCTTTAAGGGGGCCTGCGACTGCCCCTACATCCCTTTTTTGTGAATCTGTTAAACCGATATCAGCTTATCCCTGCACAACTCACTCCCAATTCTATCCGCGTTATTTTTTCCTTTTTGGTGCTTTGTTCTTTTCATGGAGCTTCTGCTCGACTTTCCTTATTTAGAGCACTATATAGGATCCGGAACCCGGTTAGGATGGATGGTGGAGTTTTGCATCGAGGCCTAAAAGGGTCCTTAAACTTAATCTCCCTTCTAAGATTAAAGGGTGGAAATCTAGGTTTTTCTATGTACATTTGGAGGGGTTGGGTGTAGATTGGGGTATCCCGGACACCAGCTCTAATCAGAATGCGAGCGTTGATGAGAGAGATCGCGAACTCTTCAACACTCTTATCTCTACCGTTATACCTCCCAGTAAAGAATTGTTATCGGAGGATAATCTCCGGGAGCTTGCTTTCGTGCCAGTGTCGCTGGCTGCAGCGCCCGGTGAGCCTCAAAGAATTCACCTCTCCTTCTTCTTTGTACTCTTAGCTATCATGTTTGGTGTCTTTTTGACTGACCCTATGTTTACTATATTGCAGCAATGAAGTTCTCTCGAGACTTCTTGGTATCAAATCTTCGCAAGAGAGAGAGGGGTGAGCATGACGCGGTGGGAAGTGAACCTAAAAAATCCCGTCAGTCCGAATCGGATCGCCAGGTTCAGCCTCCGGCGATGATTCCTGAAGCGACCTTAATAGAAGATAGTGAGGAGGAGATAAGTCCTCCGACGGGGATTCCGATAGGAAGTCCTGTCGAAAGAGAGCTTCCGGAAGTCATCCCTCTCCCCAATAAGAGTCCCGGGGGATCTGTAGGGAGTGCGGAAGCTGTTGAAGTTAATTTGTCGGTTCCTTCTTTACCAAAGGAAGTGGGCGCTCCTGCCCCCGCTCCTTCAGGAGCTTTAGAAAATCTACCTCCGCCTCCTCCAGCGCCTAATCAGGGCGCTGGGTACAAAAGTTGTTTGTCAGAGACAGTTCTTAAGCTCGCGATCCTGCCCAGGTTCCAAGACAAAATGAGGCAGGTAACGCAAGAAGAGTCCTTCGACACCATGTTCACAGCCGCGCTTCAGGTAAGGTTTTAATCTTCCTCTCCTGTGGCTATCGGATTCAGGTATTTACTGAACGTGTTTTGCAGATGTCGAACGGCCTTTTCATCTTGCGCGAAGATTTAAACAAGGCCAAGTCTCGGAGCGCGAGCTTAGACAAGGAATTAGCGGAGACGAAGGTCGAGAATCAAAAGCATTACACGATCTCCGGGTTATTCGTGAAGATTATCGGACCTGGCGAGGAAAGGCAGAGATGGAGTTGCAAAACCTAGACACCCAATTGTCTAGGTTCGGGCGAAGTTGTTGCCGACGGAAGAGAGGTTAAAAGAGACCACTCTTAAGCTAGAGCATACTGAGAACCGAGCCGATAATGCAGAGGCCACGGCTCGTGATGCCATGGAGAAGCTGGTTTTAGCTGAAAAAGACGTCAAGGATTCTCTTGACAAAGCTACAGCAGCGGTGATGGAGGCTCAGGAGAAGATAGCTATAGTTGAGGCCAAGGCCCGGGAAAAGATAGATGAGATTGAGGCCGAGGCCCGGGAAAAGGTAGCTATGGCTGAGGCCAAAGCTCAAGAGAGGGTGGCTGCGGCTGAAGCCAAAGCTCAAGAGAAGGCAGTCATAGCGGAAGCCAAGGTTCGGGACGCTATTAAGAACTACAAGGGCTCCCCGGACTTTGAGTCGGAGTTCCAGGAGGCCGCTTGGATGCCTTCGTTCAGGGCTTCGAGATGTGTAAGCAGAGGTTGGGCCAACACTTTAATTTAAAGGACCTTGAACGCTTCCGAGCCGTGGACGAAGAAATCCCTGACGCGGAGGTTGAGGACACGGCAGGTGAGATAGTGGCGGCCAATCTTGTTGTAGAAAAGCCTTTTGCCGAGGAGCCGGCCTCCGACCTCAATATAGAGAAAGAGCATTCAGGGAACTGATTGGGGATGTCTAAATTTGTTTTGACTTTAATTTTAGCTTTTTTGTCCTTAACTTGGTCCTTTAACGGACCTCTTTTTGTTATAATCATCTGTTTTATTTGAGGAGACTTTATAAAGTTTCTTAATAGATTGACTTTAAACGAGAAAACGCTCTCCTTTACTTATTTGGTATTTTTAATATTTCATTCTATGTGTTAGCTGAAAATCATAGTCATCGGGTAGTTTTCCGGTACGTTGTATTAGGGTATAATTCTTAGAATGCTAATAAAGTAGCCTAGGGACTCCTATAGGGGAGTTAATCCTGTGCAGAAAGCTATTGAGGCCGTGGGGTCATTTAATATTTATTTCAGTTTGGGGCCGCTTGGGTCATGGACTTGAACCTCCTCAGGGGCGAATCACGCCGGCCTGGGGGTGTCCTTTGGACTGTAGGGCCGCCCAGGAGTTGTCCACTCGCAGTTTGGGGCCGCTTGAGTCATGGACTTGAACCTCCTCAGGGGCGAATCACGCCGGCCTGGGGGTGTCCTTTGGATGTAGGGCCGCCCAGGAGTTGTCCACTCGCAGTTTGGGGCCGCTTGAGTCATGGACTTGAACCTCCTCAGGGGCGAATCACGCCGGCCTGGGGGTGTCCTTTGGACTGTAGGGCCGCCCAGGAGTTGTCCACTCGCAGTTTGGGGCCGCTTGAGTCATGGACTTGAACCTCCTCAGGGGCGAATCACGCCGGCCTGGGGGTGTCCTTTGGACTGTAGGGCCGCCCAGGATTTGTCCACTCGCAGTTTGGGGCCGCTTGAGTCATGGACTTGAACCTCCTCAGGGGCGAATCACGCCGGCCTGGGGGTATCCTTTGGACTGTAGGGCCGCCCAGGAGTTGTCTGAAGAATTATCTAAAAATATGTGTTCAAATATGCAGACTTATTTAATATTTGGACAAATATATTACATTATTGGTAATATGGTCGAAGATTGTCTGCATTCCACGTCCGGGGGATTAGCTGTCCACTTAGGTCTTCCAGCTGGTATGCCCCTCGGTGAAGAACTTCTTTTACTCGATAGGGTCCTTCCCAATTTGGAGACAACTTGCCCCCTTCCGTCGGCTTGGATATCGAAGCTTTTCTCAGAACTAAATCTCCCTGACGGAAATTTTTTGGGCGGACGCGGGCATTATAATACTTTGCTACCTGCTGTTGGTATGCCGCCATCTTGATTCGAGCCCGATCTCTGGCTTCATCAATGAGGTCAAGATTGGCTCTCAAGTTAGGGAGATTGTCTGCTTCGTTGTACGCTTCCACCCGGTTACTTGGTAAACCGATTTCAACGGGAATGACAGCTTCGGAACCAAAAACCAAGTTGAAGGGCGTTTCTCCAGTTGGTGTTCTCGGTGTTGTGTGGTATGCCCAGAGTACACTTGGAAGCTCTTCTACCCACCTCCCTTGGACGTATCCAGCCTGGTTCTCAGTCCCCTTAAAATCATGCGATTCGTAACCTCGGCCTCTCCATTAGACTGTGGGTGGCCGACGGAGGTGAACCGTTGCAGGATGCCAAGATCAGCACAGAAAGCCCGAAAGGTGTTGTTGTCAAATTGTCGGCCGTTGTCGGTGATGAGGGTATGCGGTATACCATACCGACAAATAATAGCCTTCCAGAAAAAGGTTTTAACCTTAGCCTCAGTAATTTTGGCGAGTGCTTCGGCTTCAACCCACTTAGTAAAATAATCAACGGCTACCAGTAAGAACTTGCGCTGCCCCGACGCTGGAGGGAAAGGGCCGAGGATGTCCATGCCC
>UESW01004087.1:334151-360833 GCA_900491605.1 Calamus simplicifolius
ATGAGGGTATGCGGTATACCATACCGAAAAATAATAGCCTTCCAGAAAAAGGTTTTAACCTTAGCCTCAGTAATTTTGGCGAGTGCTTCGGCTTCAACCCACTTAGTAAAATAATCAACGGCTACCAGTAAGAACTTGCGCTGCCCCGACGCTGGAGGGAAAGGGCCGAGGATGTCCACGCCCACTGAGCGAAGGGCCAAGGAGCGGAAAGAGAATTTAACTGAGAGATGGTTGCCGCTGAATGTGGGCATACCGCTGGCATCGATCACACCTTTTCACTAGCTCGGTTGCATCCTCTTGCATGGTGAGCCAATAATATCCTTGTCGGAGGGCTTTGCGTGCTAGGGATCGGCCTCCGGAATGATTCCCACAGATGCCCTCATGAATCTCTCTAAGGATATAATCTGCGTCAACTGAATCAACACACTTGAGGAGGGGCTGAGAGAAGGATTTCTTATAAAGTTGGCCTTCTAGTAGCACAAATTTAGAAGCTCTCCGCTTAAACAGCTTAGCTTCCCCGCGACTAACTGGGAGAACACCATCTTTCAGATATTGGATATAAGATTTCATCCAGGTTTCTTCTTGGATAATGGGCAAAACTTCTTCAGTAGCCTCAATGCTTGGTGTTTCCAGATACTCAATGTAGGTTCTGCCCATAGCACTATCGACCGAGGTAGCCAGTCGGGCTAACATATCGGCCCTGGCATTTTCACCTCTGGGTATATAACTGATGGCAAAATGATCTAGTAAGGAATTAATAGTCTAACCTTGTTCAGATATTGGGACATTATAGGGTCCCGAGCTTCATACTCCCCTGCCACCTGGGCGGAAACAAGCTGTGAGTCAGTGAAAACCCGGAGATTCTTAATCCCCATTCCATGTGCCAACTTAATTCCGGTCAGTAAAGCTTCATATTCAGCTTGATTATTGGTGGCTTCAAAAAGGAAACGAAGAGCATATTCTAACACCACGCCTTCCGGGCTAGCAAGGATGAGACCAGCTCCGCTACCTTGTGAATTAGAGGCTCCATCGACGTGGAGGACCCACATTTCGTGGTCCTCCTCCCCAGCATTTAAAAGGATCCGGGGAGGTTCTTCTTGATATGGCTCAGACCAGGTGCATTCTACTAGGAAATCAGCCAGGACCTGGGACTTTAAAGATGCCCTGGGTTGAAATGATAAGTCGAATTCCCCTAGCTTGATGGCCCATTTGGCTAATCGGCCAGAAGTATCTGGTCGTGACAAAATAGCTCTGAGAGGTTGATCAGTGAGGACGACTATAGGGTGGGCTTGGAAGTAGGGTCTGAGTCGTCGGGCGGAGACGAATAAGGCGAAAATAACTTTTTCCGTTTTAGAATATCTTTCTTCCGCACCATGGAGCACCTTACTGTATAATATACAGGTCGTTGAACAGCATGGTCGCCGACACGCACCAGAACAGAACTGACGGCTTCCGTCGAAGCCGCAAGATATAGGAAGAGCTTCTCCCCTTGCTCCGGTTTGGATAACAGGGGGGGTGGACAAGAATTCCTTAAGTTCTTCAAAGGCCTGTTGACAGTCTTCTGTCCACTCGAAGCCATCTGCTTTACGTAAGACTTTGAAAAAAGGTAAACATCTCTCGGCCGATCTGGATAAAAATCGGCTTAATGCTGCTATCCTTCCGGTGAGTTGTTGCACCTCTTTTTTGCACATAGGCCGTCTCATACTGAGAATGGCTTGAATTTTCTCCGGGTTTGCTTCAATCCCACGCCGAGTGACTAAGAAGCCCAAGAATTTTCCGGCTGTAACTCCAAATGCACATTTGCGCGGGTTGAGCTTTATTTGATGGAGCCGGAGGTTGTGGAAAGTTTCTTGCAAGTCGGCGATATGGTCTGAGATGCAGGTGCTTTTTGTTAACATGTCATCCACATATACTTCCATATTGCGGCCAAGTTGGTCTTTAAAAACTTTGTTCATCAGCCTTTGATAGGTAGCTCCCGCATTCTTCAACCCGAAGGGCATTACTTTATAACAATAAATGCCCTTCTCGGTGATAAAAGAGGTATGTTCCTCGTCCAAGGGATCTAATTTTATCTGATTATACCCTGAGAAAGCATCCATAAAACTGAGAAGTTCATGCCCAGAAGTTGAATCCACCAGTTGGTCGATCCGGGGCAATGGAAAACTGTCCTTAGGACAAGCCTTGTTTAGATCTGTGTAGTCGATGCATATTCTCCATCCTCCGCTAGCTTTCCGGACCATAACCACATTGGCTAGCCAATCAGGATATCGTGCTTCTCGAATATGACCGGCCATGAGCAATTTGTCTACCTCCTCGTCGATGACCCTCTGCCGTTCAAGGGCAAAACTCCTTTTCTTCTGGCGGACAGGGCGGCAGCTTGGGTTAACATTAAGCTGATGAGTAATCACCTCCGGAGGAATCCCGACCATATCCGTTATTGTCCAGGCGAAGACATCTGCATTCTTTGACAAGAAAGTTAGGAGTTGATTCTGGACCTCGGGGAAGAGGAGCTCACCGATCTGCATGATCTTAGCGGGATCGTCTCCCAGGGGGTACGATATCAAAAGTTCCGCTGGCTCTCCTCTCTGCCCGACCTCCCTGGGGTCAAATGACTCAGCAACCGGAGGAATATTAACCATCTGAGGACTAGGGGCTAAATGATAGCAGGGTCTGACCGAGCCTTCCTCTCCATTCATCATACCGACCCCTAGCTTGGTAGGAAATTGCACCAATAAGCGCTTAGTAGATATAACTGCATCTAACATATTCAAGCCGGGACGGCCAAGAATGGCGTTGTAAGCCAGGGGGACCGAACTACCAGAAAATCCAGCATAACCGTGCTTTGGCAAGGTGGTGATCCCGCAGTAGCTGGCAAAGTAATTTCGCCCTCTACCCGGATGGGGTCTCCAGTGAAACCAACTAGAGGGATAGCTACAGGCCGAAGAGAATCCAGAGATAAACTCATTCGAAGAAAAGCATCATAAGTAAGCACATTAGCGGAGCTCCCACTGTCAACTAAGATTCTTTTTACAGGATGCTTGGCAATCGTCATCGAAACGACGACGCTGTCATCTTTAACAACACTATTTCCCGCTATATTTCCCTCAGAGGGGATTACATCATCTAACTCTTCGCCTACTCTTGGTCTTTTAGAGGATGAAGCTTTTCCGCGGGAAATCATACCCACCATTCTTTCTGTCGGGGTATTATCAATGCCAGCTTGAGCGGGAGGAGGTCCCATCAAAGCTGGTAGAGGAGCTTCTTTCTTCTAAACATATTGCCCGAGATGTCCCCTCTGAATTAGCTCTTCAATGGCCTGCTTCAAATTCCGACATTCTTCGTGTCATGGCCATAATCCCTATGGAAACGGCAATAGCGGCTCCTGTCGTGGGCGGTGCCCTTCTTCATAGGGGGCGGACGCCGTAGATAAGGCTCGTTCTCAATTTCCATAAGGATGTGAGTTCGGGGTGCTAAGAGGGGTGTAAGATGGTCTTCCCTGGGAGCTTGGCTCTTGCGACGATCGACCGGCCGGCGCGAGAGCTCGGGCTTTTTAGAAGGGGGTCCGCTCAACTCTGGGCGAGTGGACCTTTTGTTAGTTCTCTCCTGGGTACCTCTCCTAGATGAGTCAGCTTCGTCGGCGCGGATATACTTCTGAGCACGGCCCAGGAGATCAGCATAAGAAGAAGGAGGCCTTTTGTCCAAGGAATAAGTAAAACGGGAGGGTCGGAGCCCTCGTTTTAAAGCCAGAGTGGCTACGGCATCTTCAAGATGGTAGACTTCCAGGGCCGCCACTTTGCAGCGGGTTATAAAGTCTTTCAAGGATTCTCCTTCTTGTTGTTGCACGGAGAATAAGCTATCTGCCACCGAGGGATCTTTCGACAGGCGTCGAAATGAGCCAGAAAAGATCTCTCCAGTTGTCGAAAGGAGTCAACACTACGCGGGGGTAGGTGAGAATACCAGACACGGGCCGCCTTACGGAGGGTGGCCGGAAAGGCGACGCATAAAAGAGCATCCGTCGCCCCTTGGACCTGCATGATAGCCTTATAGCTCTCCAGGTGATCTAAAGGATCTGTAGTACCGTCATAAGGGTCCAGCTGAGGAAATCGGAACCTCCTTGGAATGGGTTCCTCCATCACCCTTCGAGTAAGAGGGGGGCGGGTATCGTAATCCAACCCCGGTTGATTATTAATCCTTTGACTGAGCTCCTCCAGCCTACGATCTTGCTCTTCTAGCCGCTCTTCCACTCTATCAGTCGTTTGTCCTCTGACAGGTTCAGGGGAACTGGAAGGAGACTGATGATGCCACCGGCCACGCCCCCCATACGGTTCCTTCCCTCGTCGTCGCCCAGAAGGTGGGCTGCCAGGGGAACGGGACAGAGAACGCGAACCGTCATGGGAGCTTTGGGAGCGCCGTCTTCCTGGAGAATAAGGGCGGAGAGGTTTCGTCGGAGGAGATCTTCCTCGAGCTGATTGTCGGCTAACAGGGTAGTCGACCTAGGTAATGGAGGTGGCTCGGGCTGTAGTCGAGCTCCTCGAGAATGTCGTTCTTGCAGCTGTTGGACCATCCCAACGAGAGTTTGAACTTGTTGGGTAAGGATCGATAATGGATCTTGAGGAATAGCCGGAGCCGGCGACGGTAGAGAAGGAGACGGAGAATTCGGTTTCGCTTGGCTGGGGGCCGCCCAGGTTCTGGGGGCCGCCCAGGACTGGGGGCCACCCCGGACTGGGGGCCGCCCAGGCTCTGGGGGCCGTCCAGGACTGGGGGCCGCCCAGGCTCTGGGGCCGCCCAGGACTGGGGGCCACCCAGGTCCGGGGGCCGCCCAGGCTCTGGGGGCCGCCCAGGACTGGAGGTCGCCCAGGCTCTGGGGGCCGCCCAGGACCGGGGGCCGCCCAGGCTCTGGGGGCCGCCCAGGACCGGGGGCCGCCCAGGACTGGGGGCCGCCCAGGCTCTGGGGGCCAGGACTGGGGGCCGCCCAGGCTCTGGGGGCCGCCCAGGCTCCGAGGGCCGTATATACATGTATTATTATTTTTTAACTATTTCTATTTATCATCCATATCACACTCAATCTCGTACGTGGAAATTAAATCCACAATATTCCCATGGTAATCGAATAAATCGATCCCAAAAACTTGAAGCTCTCTTTAATTACTTATGGGGCCAGTTGATTCCATAGGCAATAACAATGGTAATTTCTAGATGGCTCCATTCTGAGCAGTCTTCCTAGACGATTTTCTTGAGCGGCCATTCTCAGCGGCCTTCTAGAATGGCTCTATTTCTGGACGGCTTTCTTAAGTGGCCTTCTTGAATGGCTTAATTCTTAAGTGTCCTCGATGTTCTACTCGGCTTTCTTTACGAAGGACGTAGTATACATTTAATATTCCACGGCTTCTCTCGCTGCAACAAGCGTCCGATCATAATGAGGAGAGAGAACAAGTCGGTCGAAGGCAAAAGGGTCATGCGTGGGATTCTCCTAAAGGCCACTTTCTATCATTAATGTGGGCTAGAACATTTAATGGTATAGAAATGGTCATAATGATTTGAAGAGCATTTAATGGAGTCAAGTCACGAACATGTACTACAAAGAGAAAAAGGCAGTGAAGGAAGTCCTGACACCCTCTTCTCGCTCTCCATCCTCAGTCTTCTTGGACGGTCTTCCTAGGCGGCCTTCCTAGCCGGTCTTCTAGGCGGCTTTCTTAGACGGCCTTCTCAAGTCAGCCTCCGACTTTTAAGTTGGTTACGATCTTGTTCTACTCAGCTTCTGCTGCCACGTTATATTTCTCGCACCGAGGCATTTATGGTCTTATGACAGCGACATACATCCCATTACATGCTTAAGGCATTTATTGCCTTATTTCCTCTCATGCACTAAGGTATTTATGGTTGCCATGTTGGTACCCTTGCATAAGAAAAGATGGCATACGTAGGAATCCACATGAAGGAGGTACAAGATAACCAAGTGGCCACCCAACGGGACAACGCCTGTAGCTCTGATATGCCACTAAGAAGCAAGCATCTTCATAAAGGCCCTGACAAGTGGCAGCACCTCAGGTCTAACAGAAATCAACCCTGGCATTCTATCCACAAAAGTCATCATTCATCATGACACCTCAATCACTCAGGCCAGATGAGCCCCAAAAGTCATGGTCTATCATGAGGCTCCACGTGATTCATTCCTTCACTAAACGACAAGACTCCAAGCTTCTCAGGCAAGCCACACAGAGTCCAAAGATGAATAAATTGAGTAAGAGGACCCCCGACCAAAAAACCCAAAAAACCTAAAAACCCCACAACAACACACGCTCATATGCTCACAGAGAGCTCTTCTCTAAGCTCTCTCTCTTTCTCTTTCAAGCTTTCTCAAGCTCACGGCTATTGCCCAGAGCACTGACTTGAGTGTCGAAGGATTCCCACTGGAATCTCCGGTCCCCGGGACTTTTTGCAGGCTCCCAGACGTGAGAAGCTCGCTGGAAGATCCTGAGCTTGCTGGAGAAGGCGACCAGATGCTCACGGTCGTTCGAGGAGGGTCATCTGACAATAACAGATTGGCGCGCCAGGAAGGAGGAGATGTACTGAGGGAAACTGAGCTCTGTCTCCCTAAGCTATAAGCCTTTGTCCCCTCTAAGACAACCATGGTGGTGATGCGCATGCCGGAGGTCTTCATCAGTCACGTCGGAGGGCATCCATATCGCATTAAGCAGCAGAGGGCTACCCTCTCTGCTCCTCCTTCACCACCAGCTTTAGCTGCTCTGTCTAACCAATTGGCTATCCTCAATCAACAAGTTTAAGCCTTGATTGCAGCAGTTCATGAGTTGCAAGAGCAACGCTCAGTGGCCACTCAGTAGCAGCCCAAGCCTCTCACATCACCTATGATAACTGCACCAGTTAGCCAATGATCCACTCGCGGAAGATCTCCTTAAAGAGAGGCTCACTGCCATCATGCTTCACCTAAGCATCACCACCATGAAGCTTTCGAGAGACTGCGGTCTCCTGCCTTCCGCTCGAGCAGTCCCTCTCCCTAACAGCGACATGGGAAGGAACCCGAGCGAGAGCATTACTAGTGGCATCACTCCTCCCCTTACTCATCTTTCGAGTCATCTGAGGAGGATCTTAATCATGAGATGAAGAGGCATCTGGATGAGCAACACCAGTGTTGATCCACTTATTAATTTTGATGATTAACAAAAGCCATGAGTATATTCCTTGTGTTACTAATGTAATTGACATATGTTTCAGGAATTTAGAAAAGTAAATTATTCAAATGTTAAATAGCAAATCAGTTTGAATCAGTATTTAAAGGTATTTGTCAAAGTTTAGAAGTTAGAGTCGACACCCACAGTCGTTAGAGCCGCTACCCACTGCCATTAGAGCCGACTCCAGAGCATATCAGAATAGTTTGAAACTTTCAGCACGGTTTAGAGTCGACATCTGAAAAATTAAAGCTGACTCTAACCTGAGATACAAAAAACTATTTTCTACTTCAGATTTTAGAGCCGATACCGGATATTTAGAGCCGACTCTAACATGAGAACAGAGACTGCATTTTTGGGACATTGTTAGAGCCGACATCCTCGAAGATTAGAGCCGACTCCAGATTGCGATGTGTCGACACCACAGAATCTCGGAGCCGACTCCACGAAGGACTTTTTGTTGCTATTTTTGGAAATCCAACTTAGAGCCGACACCAAAAAAGTTGGAGCCGACTCCAACATGTCAGAGTCAATTTTCAAATCTGTCAGAGTCGATTCCAACGGTCACATTTCTTCACCTACCCTCCAACGGATCCATTTCTTTGCATGAGGAAGTAATCCAAGTACATTTTCAATAGCTATGTTTTACTTAATCTTGAATTAAGAAGGATTATAAAAAAGGGGGCTTCGTCCGTTTAAAAAAAAAACAGAGAACGAGAAAAAAGAAGAAAACAAGAAGAAAAAGAGAGAAATCAAGAAGTCATAAAAAAGAAATTCTCTGAGTCAAAGCCTAATTGTTATTGAGAGATAGAAAAGAAATCCAAAAGCCTTCCAAGATCAAATCCAAAGGATTTCCAACGTTTTTGAAGAAGAAGAGCAAGAACCCTAATTTTCAACCTTCTCTTCACCAAGCCTTGTTCAAGAATCGGAGTTCAAATCTTGATAGCCCATTCAGAAGAGAAGAGGAAAAGAAGAGAAGAAGAAAAGTTCAACTTTACATTGCTTCAAAACAGGCTTTTCTATTCTCATTTATTTATATTGTTTATTTGCTCATTTGATGAGCTTTTAATTTGTTGTACACGTATATTTGAATTGTTTGTTTACTAATTCAATCAGGGAGATTGAATTAGTTAAGGTAGTTGACCTCGGGGCAAGCTAAGATTAGCTTGAGTTAGGTTTTGTGTTGGTGAACCTATGAAAACCAGCTGGGTTCGTTGTGACCCTGGTGTAAAACAAGTTCAAGTTGTGATCTTGCAAAACAACTCAGCTGTAATCAGGGTGATTATAGTGTAGATCCAAGATTTGCTTGGGAGTGGACGTAAGTGTGGCTAACACCGAACCACTATAAATCTCATGTGTTTGTCGTGTTTATCTTTCTCTCTCTCTCACTCTTCTATATTATGCTTAGCATTATTCCATCACTTCACTTGTGCACATTAATTGGTTTTAAGTGTAAAATTTTTTAAAGAACCCAATTTACCCCCCCTTTTGGGTTGCCATTTGGGTCAACAATTGATATTAGAGCAAGTGCTCATTTCGGCTTGATCTAACAATCAAGAGCTAAAGATCCAAATGGCAGCTCAAGCTGGATCATCTTTTTCTAAAGGTCAATCCATAAACCACCTCCTTTGTTTAGTGGCACAAACTATTCATATTGGAAAGCTAGAATGAGAATTTTATTCAAGCTTTAGACTATGAATTATGGAGTGTCATTATCAATGGTCCTAGCACCCCCACACACATAGTAGACGGATCTATTGTTCCTAAGCCCGAAAGGGATTGGAATAAAAATGATAGGAAAATAGCTCAGCTTAATGCCAAGGCCATGAATGTCTTATACTGTTCTTTAGATGCAAATGAATTCAATAGAATATCTACTTGCATCTCAGCCAAAGAAATATGTGATAGGTTGAAAGTTACTCATGAGGGTACCAACCAAGTTAAAGAATCTAAAATTAACATTTTGGTGCATAAATATGTACTTTTCAGCATGGCACAAAATAAATTAATTACATGCATGTATACTAGATTTACTGATATAGTAAATGAATTAAAGAGTCTTGGTAAGACTTATACTAACTCTGAATTAGTACAAAAAATTCTTAGATCTCTTTCAAGAACATGGGAAGCCAAAATGACAGCAATCCAAGAAGCCAAAGATTTGAATGTTCTACCTTTGGAGGAGCTACTTGGATCCCTTATGATCCATGAGCTTATAATAAAACAACATCAAGAGGAAGATGTGAAAAAGAAAAGAACAATAGCACTCAAAGCTGCAGAAAATGAAAAGAGCAGCAGTGAAGATGATGAAGAAGATGATGAGACAGCTCTCCTTGCAAAGAAATTCAGAAAATTCATGCAAAGAAGGAGACCCTTCCACAAGAGAAAACCTAGAATTGAAATGGAAGGAGAAAAAGAAAAGGATAAGGACAAGAAAATGATCCCTTAATATGTTATGAATGCAAGAAATCAGGATATTTTAGATCAAAATGTCCTCAATTATACAAAAAGAAGAAGAAAGCTTATATTGCAACTTGGAGCGACAGCGAGAAGTCTTCATCTGAAGATGATCAAAAAGAGGTTGCCAACATATGCTTTATGGCAAATGATGAAAATAAGGTAAATTCTGAAACCCCCAATGATGATTTTACTTTTGATGAATTATATGATGCTTTTAATGAATTAGTTAGTGATTTCAAGATTTTGTGAACCAAGAATAAAACTTTGAAAACTGAAAACTTAGATCTTCTCAAGAGGAAAGATGAACTTGTTCTTGAAATTAAAAATCTAAAATCTGAAAAGTAAGAAACACTAAAGGAAAAAGACTCAATTTCTAATGAAAATCTTAATTTGAAGAAAGAAATTGATAAGTATAAGAATATTGTCGATAAATTTACAAATAGCTCATGAAAACTTAATCTACTTTTGAACAATCAAAGAGCCGTTTTTGACAAAGCTAGTTTAGGATATAAACCACATATGAAACGGAAATATGTCAATAATTTTTTCATAAAGAAACCAATCAAAATGATATTTCATGTTATCATTGTAACAAAAAGGGACATAAATCTTATGAATGTAATTACAAAATATCTCATAAGAATTCAAGTTATAAAGGTAAAAAGATATGGGTTCCAAAAGGAACGATGTTTATTGCTACTAACCATGAAGGACCCAAGAAGGCTTGGGTACCTAAACAAAAGATTTGAATGCCTTGCAGGAGTGTCTTGTGGCCAAATGATCAAAAAGAAAGTAGCATCTTGATAGTGGCTGCTCAAGACACATGACGGATGATAAGGAGCAATTCATCATCCTTGAAGCAAAAAGAGGAGTTGTAACTTTTGGAGATAATGGCAAAGGCCAAATCATGGGCTTTGGTAAAATTTAAATTACTCCATCCATTTTTATTGAAAATGTTTTATATGTAGATGGATTAAAGCATAATTTAATTAGCATTAGCCAACTGTGTGATAAAGGTTTCAAAGTTTCCTTTGAAGCTTCTATCTGCACTGTATCAAATCCCATTGACAATAGCATTATATTTATTGGAAATAGAAATGATAATGTATACTTAATTGATTTAGATAATTTGTCTACTAGTAACCATTGCCTAATTGCTAATAATGCTAAGGTAAATGAGATTGGATGACTATGGCATCGTAGACTAGGTCATGCAAGCACACATTTAATTTCAAAATTGCTTATAATGGATTTTGTTAAAGGACTTCCAAAACTAGATTTTGAAAATAATAGAATTTGTGATGCATGTCAATTTGGAAAGCAAACTATGAATTCTTTCAAATCTAAAAATATTGTTTCTACTACTAGGCCACTCGAGCTACTTCATATGGACCTTTTTGTACCTACTAGAACTACTAGTCTAGAAGGAAAGAAATATGATCTTGTGATAGTAGATGATTATTCTAGATTCACTTGGGTATTGTTTTTAGCTCACAAAGATGAGACTTTTCCTATATTTCTAAAATTCTTCAAGAAAGTCACAAATGAGAAAACAACACCATAGTGTCTCTTAGAAGTGATCATGGAACTGAATTTGAAAATTATTTATTTAAAAATTTTTGCATTGAAAATGACATTCATCATAACTTCTCAGCATCTAGAATACCTCAACAAAATGGAGTTGTAGAAAGAAAAAATAGAACTTTAGAATACATGGTGAAAGCCAACTCCTAAAGTATTTCTGGGCGGAAGCTATAAACACGGCATGTTACATCCTAAATAGAGCCTTAATTAGACCAATCCTTAAGAAAACTCACTATGAATTATGGCATAATAGGAAACCCAACATTAGTTACTTTCATGCATTTGGTTGTCGATGTTTCATTCATAATAATGGTAAAGACAATCTTGGAAAGTTTGACGCAAAATCTGATGAAGGTATATTTTTAGGATATTCCACTTCTAGCAAAGCTTATAGAGTATTTAATAAAAAAGTATTTAATTGTAGAAGAGTCAATTCATGTAGTTTTTTATGAATCTTTAGTACCAAGTTCTGAAAAGATAGATGATGAGGAAGATACAAATTTGCTTGAAAGAGATATTAAAAAATTGAATGTAGATGTATCTTCAGATCATCAACTAGAGGCTAAAGATGATGATTTACTTAAGGCTGATGGTATTGATACTACTCATAATGATGTAGATCTATCTAGAGATTGGAGATATGCTTATGGTCATCCAAAGGACTTAATCATAGGTGATCCATCTCAAGGTGTAAGAACTAGATCATCAATGAGAAATATCAATAATCATCTTGCATTTGTTTCTCATATAGAACCTAAAACTATCGAGGAAGCCAAAATAGATAGTAATTGGATGTTAGCTATGCAAGAAGAACTAAATTAATTTACTAGAAATAAAGTATGGACCCTAATAGATAGATCCAAAGGTCATCCTGTTATGAGATGTAAATGGGTGTTTAAAAATAAATTAGATAAAAATGGCATTGTTATTAGAAATAAAGCTAGATTAGTTGCAAAATGATATAATCAGGAGGAAGGAATTGATTTTAATGGAACTTTTGCACCTATTGTTAGATTAGAGGCAATTAGATTGTTACTTGCATTCGCATGTCATATGAACATCAACTTATTTCAAATGGATGTTAAAAGTACATTTTTAAATGATTTTATAAATAAGGAAGTGTTTGTATAACAACCACCTGATTTTGAAGATCATGAATTTTCAAATCATGTTTTTAAACTACACAAAGCACTTTATGGTTTAAAACAAGCACCTAGAGCTTAGTATGATAGGCTATACAAATTTCTAATTGAAAATAATTTTTTTAGAGGAAATGTTGAAAAAATCCTGTTTTTGAAAAGAAAAGATAAAGACTTATTGGTAGTACAAATCTATGTAGATGATATAGTATTCGGTGCTACTAACAATCTTCTCTATCAAGAATTTGCAAAGTTGATGCAAGGAGAATTTGATATGAGCATGATGGGAGAACTTAATTTCTTCTTTGGATTACAAATCAAACAAGAAAGAGAGGGGATTTTTATCAACCAAACAAAGTATACTAAAAAATTCTCAAGAAGTTTGGTATGGAATCAGTTAAACCTCTTGGAACACCTATGAGTCCTTCATGCAAACTGGATAAAGATAAAGATGGTAAGCAAATTGATCAAAAATATTACAGAGGTATGATCGGTTCTCTACTTTATTTAACAACAAATAGGCATGATATTATGTTTGTTGTATGCTTATGTGCTAGATATAAGTCTGAACCTAAAGAATCTCATTTAATTACTGTAAAAGAATTCTAAGATATTTAAATGGAACTAAAATGTAGGATTATGGTATTCTAGAGACTCAACATTAAATTTAATTGCATATTATGATTCTGATTTTGTTGGTTGTAAATTAGATAGAAAAAGTACAAGTAGTGCATGCCAATTTTTAGGTAGTAACTTAATCTCTTGGTTTAGCAAAAAGCAAAACTCGGTTGCATTATCAACTGCTGAAGCTAAATATGTTGCATCTGGAAGTTGTTGTGCTCAAATCCTTTGGATTAAGTAATAACTTGAAGATTATGGTATAACACTTGATAAAACTCTAATTAGATGTGATAACACTAGTGCAATAAATTTAACTAAAAATCCTATTCAACATTCAAGAACTAAACACATTAAAATAAAACATCATTTCATTAGAGAACATGTAGCTAATAATGATGTTTGTCTTGATTATGAATGTACTGATGAATAATTAGCTGACATATTTACAAAACCTTTAAGTGAAGAGAGATTTTGTTATCTTAGAGGAGAATTAGGAGTATGTGATCCATTGAAATAATTTTAAAACTCCTAGGAATGACTATTTAGAATTCAATTATTTTCTTGAAAACTCGTTTGTGATTCTAAGAAAAATTTATCTAGATATTTGAACCTCTTGATTCACCACATTCTAAGAAAAATTTATCCAAAATTTGATGACTTTTGACAAGTTTCAGATCCTTTGAAACTCTCATTTTTCACTGAAACTGTCTTGGAGCCAACACCACTATTATTGGAGTCGACTCTAGTATGTGTTGCTCTCTGTCTGTGACTTTGGAGTCGACACCTGCCTTTGTGGAGCCGACTCTATTTCGGGCGTTGACTGTGTTAGCGACTTGGAGTCAACACCTACCTTTGTGGGAGCCGACATCTTGTGGTCCCAGTTTGACTTTATTAGGGCAGAGTCGATACCTCTTTGTTTCAAATCGACTCCAAACTATTCCAAAACCTTCTCCACTTCTTTCAAATCCTAGAATCCCTCTATTTCATCCCTTCCTAGCATTCAATGGCACCCAAGTGCCGTGGATCAGTTCTTGGAGCAACTGTGACAATGGGAAAAAGAATGGCGAGGCATCCGACGAGACAATCGTCGCCTAGCTCATCTTCTACCTCGTCATCCTCTACTCCGAGCGCTATTCCCTATCCATCCTCTCTCCAAATAGATCTCCTAGCCGGGAAAGTTATTACAATGGGAAGAAAAGTCGATTTTGGTTTCTTTGAAGCGGAAGGTTTCACTCTAGGAAGACAAATCAAAGAGATGGGTTGGGAAAATGTATGTTCCTTTGATGTTCCCACCTACCCAGATTTAGTAAAGGATTTTTATCACAATTTAACAAGAGAAGACGGAGGTATTGTCAGTCATGTTAAAGGAATAAGAATTCATTTGACTTCAGAGATTTTAGGAAATTTGTTGGAAATATCGGTTGTTGGATTGATTGCTAACTCTCACAGTGAGAGAGGTGAAGCATTGTCTAGAATCCTTGGTAGAGATGTGGCAAAATTTGAGAAAGTTAGGAAAAATCAATTATCTTTAGAACTGAGGCTTTTGCATAACATATGCAGTAGAATTTTATTCCCTAAGACTGGAAGGTTTGTGCATGTGTCTGAGAGAGACATAGTTGTAATGGACTGTGTTGTTACCGGTCAACCTTTAAACCTACCAAGCATGATGATTGGAGACATGGCAGAGGCATGTTGTAAGAAAAGATCTATATTACCTTATGGAATGATTTTAACAATGGCATTTCAAAATCAAGAGTGAATATATTGGACAATGAGCCTATGAAGAGTCTTAGACATACGGACTACTATAATAGTACAACTTTACACCGTATGGGCTTTGTGAAGGTTAATGGCCATTGGGAAAGGAAAGGACAAATGGATGATAGAGCAACTAAGGTTGAGACTACGGCCCTGGTCCATCAGTGGCAGGACCATCAGTGATGTACTCTTCGCCAGATTCCAGCAGTTCTACACCCCCAGCACCAGCACCTGCCCCTACATCCTTTACTCAGGTATCCACTGGATTTTCTGAGAGATAGTTGGAGCAGCTTAAAGAATTATTTGTGAATCATGAAATCAAGATGAAGAATGATATTAAAAATCAACTTATAGGAATCAGGCAATTGTGCTACTCTTTGGAAGATAAAGTTAGTAAGATTGAGTCATCACTGAGCTCATCTTCAGTTACCTTAAAGTTAGACTTAAAGATGATATTTGATAAAATCAAGGATATAGGAGGTGACTCTGACACTTATTCCAAATGCAATGCTGAACTTCAGGAGAAAGTTACAATTGCAGCTGCTTTGGTTGAGAAAATGTTAAATGATTTCATGAAGATTCAAGAGAAAGGGATGGGGCAGATATTAGAAGAACTCAAAAGATTTTGAGATAATCTACTTCCAAGCCAATTCAACTTCAATCCATTCAATTTCAAGCTTTCATTAGTTTTTAGTTTTTTAACTAGGATTAATGATGTATTTTGATATTTTAATGTTATATGAATGATATAGTATGTAATGACTTAATAAATATTTTGATGTAATGACTTTGTACTCAATGAATACAATATGAAGTTAATCTTGTTACTTAAATTTTTGAACCTTGAGTTACTCAATTCTTGTGTTTGTATTTTGATGTAGTGATATATTTTGATGTTGATTTAAGCTAGATGCACCCTCTTCTTAACCTTTTGTTGATAACAAAAAAGGGGAGAAGGAGTGTTTATGTATATACATAGGGCAATTAATGAGTATATGTACTTATATATACATGGAGCTATGTTAAATGAAAGTAAAGTTACATGGAATTAAAATATGCATAAGGTAAAAGAATGAATGTATATGTATAAAATTTAAATAAAATTTAAATGAAAGTAAATTAGTTATTATATGTATATCCATAGGGGGAGCTACCTCATTTAGGGGGAGCTTAACTATGATAACTTATTTATTTCAATAATTTTATTAATTAATTATGCATATACTCAATATTTTGTCATCATCAAAAAGGGAGAGATTGTTGACCCACTTATTGATTTTGATGATTAATAAAAGTCATGCGTATATTCCTTGTGTTACTAATGTAATTGACATATGTTTCAGGAATTTAGAAATGTAAATTATTCAAATGTTAAATAGAAAATCAATTTGAATCAGTGTTTAAAGGTATTTGTCAAAGTTCAGAAGTTAGAGCTGACACCCATAGTCATTAAAGCCGACTCCAGAGCGTATCAGAATAGTTTGAAACTTTCGGCACGGTTTAGAGTCGACACCTGAAAAGTTAGAGCCGACTCTAACCTGAGATACAGAGAACTATTTTCTGCTTCAGATTTTAGAGCTGATACCTGGATATTTAGAGCCGACTCTAATATGAGAACAGAGACTGCATTTTTGGGACATTGTTAGAGCCGACACCCTCGAAGTTAGAGCCGACTCCAGATCGCGATGTATCGACACCACAGAATCTTGGAGTCGACTCCACGATGGACTTTTTGTTACTATTTTTGGAAACCCGACTTAGAGCCGACATCTGAAAAGTTGGAGCCGACTCAAACATGTCAGAGTCGATTTTCAAATCTATCAGAGTCGATTCCAACAGTCACATTTCTTCACCTACCCTCCAACGAACTATTTCTTTGCATGAGGAAGTAATCCAAGTACATTTTCAACGGCTATCTTTCACCTAATCTTGGATTAAGAAGGATTATAAAAATGGGACTTCGTCCATTTAAAAAAAATAGAGAACGAGAGAAAAGAAGAAAAACAAGAAGAACAAGAGAGAAATCAAGAAATCCCAAAGAAGAAATTCTTTGAGTCAAAGCCTAATTGTTATTGAGAGATAGAAGAGAAATCCAAAAGCCTTCCAAGATCAAATCCTAAGGATTTCCAATGTTTTTGAAGAAGAAGAGCAAGAACCCTAATTTTTAACCTTCTCTTCACCAAGCCTTGTTCAAGAATCAGAGTTCAAATCTTGATAGCCCATTCAGAAGAGAAGAGGAAAAGAAGAAAAGCTCAACTTCACATTGCTTCAAAACAGGCTTTTCTATTTTCATTTATTCATATTATTTATTTGCTCATTTGAGGAGCTTTTAATTTGCTGTACACGTATATTTGAATTGTTTGTTTACTAATTCAATCAAGTAGATTGAATTAGTTGAGGTAGTTGACCTTGGGGCAAGCTAAGATTAGCTTGAGTTAGGTTTTGTGCTGGTGAACCTGTGAAAACCAGCTGGGTTCGTTGTGACCCCAGTGTAAAATAACAAGTTCGAGTTGTGATCTTGCAAAACAACTCAGCTATAATCAGGGTGATTATAGTGTGGACCCAAGAGTTGCTTGGGAGTGGATATAGGTGTGGCTAACACCGAACCACTATAAACCTTGTGTGTTTATCGTGTTTATCTTTCTCTCTCTCTCTCTCTCTTCTATATTATGCTTAGCATTATTCCATCACTTCACTTGTGCACATTAATTGGTTTTAAGTGTAAAATTTTTAAATAACCCAATTCACCTCCCCTCTTGGGTTGCCATCGGGCCAACAACCGGCGACTGGAGGAGCTCAATCAGAGGCTCAACAATCAGCCAGAGGTAGACTACAACACTCATCCACCTCTCACTCGCTGTATTATGAAGGAGCCCATTCCTTCTAGCTTCCGTCTTCCTCAGTTGGACCTGCTCGATGGCACCACGGATCCACTTGACCACCTTAAGAGCTATAAGGATCTGATGCAAATTCAAGGGACAAACTTGAGACATTGTCCATGGCCTGTCACCTCAAGCATTTATGGGCATTTTAATTCCTTGTGGTAGTAAGCCGAGAGGTGTTGATGCAATTAATGCAAGGTGGGAGATGAAGACAAGGGCTTTGACTGTTGACTCTATCTACCTCCTCTCTGCCTCTCTCTCTTTCTCCCTATTGCACCCAAGAGCCAATCCAAGCCCAAGACCTCCAGCTGCTCTTAAATTTTAACACTGGTACCTCCCACCTTCAATCAACATAGTTTCTTGGGGGACAGGTCGTCAACTCAGCAAAAGGAGACTAATTTCTTCAAAGAAAAGCTCTCAAGCCTTTGATCGGCGTCGACACCAAACACGACGCAAAGGAAAAAAGCTACAAAAGATAAGTACACTACACTTTGAGAAAAAAGTTTCTTTTCATTCAACTTCTCAAAACCCACTCAGGCCGGCCGAGCAACCCCCGATAGTTTCTCAGTGGCTCTGTGATCACAAGGACACCCCGAGACTGGCGTGAAAAACCTCCGAGGCGGTTCAAGTCCTATGGTCTCGGCGGCCTTGAGTCAAACTCTCGGGCTGACCGAGCAACCCCCGAGATATTTTTAAAAAATGGCCTCAATGGCCCCACGATCATAAGGATACCACCAGATCGGTGCAAGAAACCTCCATGGCAGTTCAAATCCTGTGGTCTCGATGGCCCCAAGTCAATGCTCGAGCCAGACACGAAACCCCTAAGGCGGTTTTATTTCAGTCCTAGTGGCCTTATACCTGCCTCAGCGGCATCATTATAACCTCAATGATTTTATTACAGCCTCCACAGCTCTATCAACCTCAGCGGCTAGTGGCCAATATTGGCCAATTAGAAACCCCAAGTCAGCTCACAGCGGAAGAGATTAACCCCAACTTATAGTTGATGGGCATTCATTTTCAGACTCCGCATTGGGAGAGGATTGCTAACTGCCCTCAGCTAGTCAAAAAGAGCATGCAAATGTCTACACAAGTTAGCAAAAAAATAGAAAGAAAAAAAAAGAAGAAAGAAAAAAGAGAAGAAAAAAAAAGAAAGACGAGAGTGCAAAGTAAAAAGTTCTATGCTCTTTTAGCTTGGTGGTTAGGCCTAGAAGCTCAAGGAGTGTAAGGGGCATTAATGGGGCTAGTTGACCCATAGGCAATAATGACAGCAATTTATGGCCCTATTCTGAGCTGTCTTCCTAAGCGGTTTTTCTTGAGCGGCTTTCTTGACCGGCTCAAATTCTGAACGACTTTCTTAGGCATCGATCGGCGGCCTTCCTAAACGGCTTAATTCCTAGGTGGCCTCACTGTTCTACTGGACCTTCTTTACAAAGGACGTGGTAGGCATTAAATATTTTATCCATGGCTTTGCTCTCGACTACAACAAGCGTCTGATCATAATAAGGAGAGAGAACAAGTCGGTCAAAGGCAAAAGGGCCACTTTCTGTCATTAATGTCCGATAGTGGGTTGGAACGGGTCATAATAACTGGAGAGCATTTAATGGAATAGAGCATTCAATAATTAAGTCACCAACGTCTACTACAAGAGAAGAAGACAGTGAAGGAAGTCTTCGACGGCCTCTTCCCATTCTCATCCTCACACTAAAAGAAAATGCTGAAATAACGACACAAATTTAGCGACGCATCGTCGCTAAATTGCGACCACATTGCGACGCCTCCGCGATAACAAAACATTGCGACGCAATTAGCGACGCATTAGCGACTCAATAAACCAGAAAATCAAAAAAAATAATTTTTTAATTTAGCGACGCAAGTAATGCGTCGCAATATTTTTAAATTTAGTTTTTATAAAACAAAATTATGAAATATAAAATATTGCGATGTAACTCAGTGCGTCGCAATGTTTTTTAAAAAAATTAATTATGTTAAATAGCGACGCATTAGCGATGCAATAAATCAAAAAATTAAAAAAATTATTTTTAATTTAGCGACGCACTAATTACGTCAGAATAATTTTAAATAAAATTAATATTTATAAAATATAATTATAAATAAAAATATTACGACGCAACTCAGTGCGTCGCAATGTTTTTAAAAAAATTAATTATATTAAATAGCGATGCAATAGTGATGCAATAAAATAGTAAACTAATAAAAATAATTTTTATTTAGCGACGCAAGTATTACGTTGCAATATTTTTTAAAAAATTAAATTTTATAAAAATATTTAAAAGAATTATGAAATAAAAATATTGCGACGCAACTGAGTGCATCGCAATATTTTTAAAAAAATTAATTATGTTAAATAGCGACGCAATAAAATAGTAAATTAATAAAAATAATTTTTAATTTAACGACGCAAGTATTGCATCGCAATATTTTTTAAAAAATTAAATTTTATAAAAATATAAATAAAATATAAAAAAATAAAAATAAAACATTGCGATGCAACGAAATGCGTCGCAATTGTTTTAAAAAAATTAATTTTAGTACATGCGTCGTATCGGTCATCGCCGAACGGGATCGATCATGGCTTCGATCGATCGCAACCGTCGGATCGTCGCCGATCGGATCGATCGCGACGGTCCGAGATTGTTCATCGCCGACCATCGATCATGGCTTGGATCGATCGCAACCATCGGATCGTCGCCGATCGGATCGATCACAATGGTCCGAGATCGATCGTGGCCGATCGGAATCACAGCTTGAATTGATCACAACCGTTGGATCATCGATGATCGGACCGATCGCCACGGTCCGAGATCGATCATAGCTGATCGGGATCAGGGCTTGGATCGATCAACCGTCCAATCATCGGCGATCAGACCGATCACAATGGTCCGAGATCGATCATAACCGATCAGGATCAGGGCTTGGATCGATCGCAACCGTTGGATCATCGGCGATCGGACCGATCGCAATGGTCCGAGATCGGTCGTGGCCGATCGGGATCAGGGCTTGGATCGATCGCAACCGTCGGATCGTCGGTGATCGAACCGATCGTCATGGTCCAAGATCGGTCATGGCCGATCGAGATCAGGGCTTGGATCAATCATAACCGTCGGATCGTCGGTGATCGGACCGATCGCTACGGTCGAGATCGGTCGTGGCCGATCGGGATCAGGACTTGGATCGATCGCAATCGTCGGATCGTCGACGATCGGACCGATCGCAACGGTCCGAGATCGATCGTGGCCGATCGGGATCAGGGCTTGGATCGATCGCAACCGTCGGATCGTCGCTGATCGGACGATCGCAACGGTTCGAGATCGGTCATGGCCGATCGAGATCAGGGCTTGGATCGATCACAACCGTCGGATCATCGCGATCAGACCGATCCAATGGTCCGAGATCGGTCGTGGCCAATCGAGATCAGGGCTTGAATCGATCGCAACCGTTGGATCATCGGCGATCGGATGGATCGCCACGGTCCGAGATCGGTCGTGGCCGATCGGGATCAGGGCTTGGATCGATCGCAACCGTCGGATTGTCGGCGATCGGACCGATCACCACGGTCCGAGATCGGTCGTGGCCGATCGGGATCAGGGCTTGGATCGATCGCAACCATCGGATCATCGGTGATCGGACCGATCGCTATGGTCCAAGATCGATCATGGCGATCGGGATCAGGGCTTGGATCGATCGTAACTATCGGATCGTCGGCGATTGGACCGATCGCAACGGTCCGAGATCGGTCATGGCCAATCGGGATTAGGCTTGGATCGATCGCAACTGTCAGATCGTCAGCGATCAGACCGATCGCCACGGTCCAAGATCGATCATGGCCGATCGGGATCAGGGCTTGGATCAATCGCAAAAAATAAATTTAAAAATAAAACATTGCGACGCAACCATTTGCGTCGCAACTATTTTCATGAAAATAATTTTATTAATTATAATTATCAAAAATAATTATCAAAAAAAATTATTGCGACGTAAGTCGTAGCGTCGCAATTGTTTTAAAAAAATAAATTATGTTAAATAGCGACGCATTAGCGATGCAATAAATAAGAAAATTTAAATAAATTAATTTTTATATTGCGATGCACGTATTGCGTCGTAATAGTTTATTAAAAAATAAATTTTATAAAAAAATTAAAAATAAAACATTGCGACGCAACCATTTGCATCGCGATTATTTCAAAAAAATTATTTTTTATCAATATATTTATCAAATAAAATTATTGTGACGAAGTCAGGGCGTCGCAATGTTTTTAAAAAATAAATTATGTTAAATAGCGACGCATTAGCGATGCAATAAATCAAAAAATTAAGAAAAATTAATTTTTAAATTGTGATGCATGTATTGTGTCGCAATATTTTTAAAACAAATAAATGTTTTAAAAAATCTAAAAATAAAACTTGCAACGCAACCATTTGCATCGCAATTATTTTAAAAAATATAATTTTTTATCAAATATAATTATCAAATAAAATTATTGCGATGCAAGTCGTAGCGTCACAATTGTTTAAAAAAATTATGTTAAATAGTGATGCATTAGCAATGCAATAAAACAAGGAAATTTAAATAAATTATTTTTTTATTACGACACTCGTATTGCATCGTAATAGTTTAAAAAATAAATATTATAAAAAAATTAAAAATAAATATTTTGATGCAAACATTTGCATTGCAATTATTTTCCAAAAATTATTTTAAATCAAATATATTTATCAAATAAAATTATTGCGATGCAATTAAAGCATCGCAATGTTTTTAAAAAATAAATTATGTTAAATAGCGACGCATTAGCGATGCAATAAACAGAAAATAAGAAAAATTAATTTTTATAATTGTGACGCATGAATTGCATCGTAATATTTTAAAACAAATAAATTTTTTTTAAAAAAAATAGAAATAAAAATTGCATGAAAACTTTTGCATCGCAATTATTTTTAGAAAAATAAAATTTATGAAATAAAATTAACAAATAAAAATATTGCGACGCAATAGCGACGTATTTTCCCAGAAAATAAAAATTTCCACCTAAAAATTACCGCCAAATTAGCGACTCATTAGCGACGCAATTATTTGCGTCGCTAATTTTTGCAGAAAATAAACAAAATCTAAATTTGCAACGTATTAGCGACGCAAATTTCGTCGCTAATCCAAAATAAATTTTTTTAAAAAAAATAGCGAGGGATTAGCGATGCAAAATTGCGTCGCTAAACCCTAATATATAACCCAATCGCATCAAGCCCCCCCGGTCCTCTTCTTCTTCCTCCTCTAAACCCCGCCGTCCCTCCTCCGTTGCCATCGCCCTCTCCCCCGGCGCTAGGAACCACCGGCGGCAGCCCCCCCACCGCCGGTCCCCTACAGACCGAGGTAGGCCCCCCCCTCCCCCCTCCCCTCCCCTAACCCCCTCCCGTTTCACTAAGGCCACGGCCACGACAGCGGCTGTGGCCGGCGGTGGCCTGGCCATGGCCTGGCCAGGCCACCGTTTAAAAAAAATTGCTTGGGGTGGGGTTTTTCCCCCACCCCTGAGGCATTTCTTTTTGCCGTGGCCGTGGCCTGGCCACGGTGGCCAGGCCACCGTTTAAAAAAAAATTATTAGGGGGGGTTTTTCCCCCACCCTTGAGGCGCCGGCCACGGCGGCGGCCGTTAGGCCATGTTGGCCACGACCGCTGCCGTGGCCGGAGACATGGCCACGGCCGCTGCCATGGCCGACGCCTGGCCATGTGGCCAGGCCACCGTTAAAAAAAATTTGGGGTGGGTTTTCCCCACCCCTCACCGGCAACGGCGGCGGCCGTGGCCGTCATCTCTTCCGACGGCCATGCTGCCGTGGCCGGTGGCCTGGCCATCGAAAAAATGTTGGGGTGGGGTTTTTCCCCACCCCTGAGGCGCCGGCCACGGTGAAGGCCGTAGCCGTCGTCTCAGGTGGCCGTTGACCAGACCACCATTAAAAAAAATGGTTGGGGTTTTTCCCCAGGTGCCGTGTGGCCGTTGTCTCAGGCCTCGGCTGCGGCCATGGCCGGAGACGATAGCTTAAAAAAATAGTAACATCATATAAATGATTTAGATTATTAATGATCATCATTATTTAATTTAAAAATATTATTATCCAACAACTCGATTTCCAAAACACTAGAATTGTTAGATACAATTAGGGGGCCATGTATTTAATTCCGGTTCCACGGATATTAAGTCAAGAGGAGTTGTGCCTTTCATTTTCATGACTGTTTCTCACATGTGGCTTTAGAGAATTGGCATGATACATCATGTTGGTTCAATAAGCTACCAAGCCTATTTTATTCCTTTATAGCTGTTTATGCAATAATTTTGTGCATTTGTAGTTATTTACAATTGTTATATCTTGATTATTTACATTCTGCTTCAAATTGAATGATGCATTAAATTATGTAATGCTAGAATGAAAGTCTTGTTGTAGTTTTATTTAATTTTCAGCAATAAATTAGTAGTTTCAATGATTTATATTTTAGTCTTCACAAACATTTATATTCGACATAATAATCTTAAGAAGTCAGTGACTACACTATTCCTATATTGTATAATTGACAAGAATTTATGAATAACAAGCATAAGTTCGATTGTCTTCGGATTTCTATATTATTAATCACAGCACTATAACCTTTAGACCCGTTTGAGAATTTGTAAGACTTAGTCTTGCAAATTCTCAATTGTCCTGGTGGACAGTTTGAGAATATTTTTTGCGATATGTTAGTCTGCTATTAATCATCGTTGGTTGAGATTGCGGTTTGTATTTGCTCATGCGTTCTCCTAGTGTGGCATATATGCCACACATTTAGGAGAACATATGGGGAAATGCTGCTGAAATTTCAACGTAAACCATCGATGATAATTAATAGCAGAATAACATATCACAAAAAATATTCTTGAATGGGATAGGGCCTCACCTTTTAGACATGGAGTGAAGGTGAATTAATTTAGGACACTTGATTGCTTGTGAAGTCCGATGATTGAACGGACCGCATTGCGGCCCGGCCCGAACCCAATCTTAGCCTATGAACCTGTGCCTCGGTCCTTGCTAGCACATTGTAGTTAGGGAGTAAAAAGAAAATTGGTTTAGTTATAAATGATTAAGTTTGTTATTACCTTAGTTGTAAAAAATAATTTAGTTATATATGTACTAATGCTAATATAGTTTTATATTGTGGTTTCCTTTAATGGTTTACCAGAAATTGTATAAGTCGGTCAAAAATGAGCGGGGCTCGCTCATGGATGTATGCAAGGATAAAAGATGGCTTGCTTAATCCAGATTTTCTGAATGGATTGGAAGAATTTATCGCATTTGCATGTAGCCAACCTGAATGGATGGATGGGCCTAGGATTAGGTGCCCATGCAACTTCCACAGGTGTCAGAATAAAGCCTACAGAGATGTTGAAACTGTTAAGGTGCATTTGTGTAAAAAGGGGTTTGTTCCTGATTACGATGTTTGGTACTGTCATGGTGAACCAGAGGAAATTCGGTAGCTGTTACAAGCCAACAAGTGTCAATTCCCGAAGATGAACCATTTGTGAATTTAAACACATATGAAGAAATGGTGATGAATGCATCGGGTAATGAATTCAATCAGAATACATTTATGGAAGAACCAAATCCAGATGCACAACAATTTTATGATATGTTGCGTGCTGCAAATCAAGAATTGTATCCTGGTTGTGAGGGTCATTCCCAGTTGTCTACGGCTGCTCGGTTGTTGAATATTAAGGCAGAACATCGATTATCAGAAAAGGCGTTCAATTCTGTAGCTGGGTTAATCAAAGAAATTTTGCCAAATGATAATGTTGCAGCAGACAGTTTTTACTCAACGAAGAAGTTGTTGCGTGGGCTTGGGCTCCCAGTTAATAAGATCGATTGTTGCTTGAACAATTGTATGATATATTGGGGTGAAGACTCAGAGCTGAGATGGTGTAAGATTTGTGGGCAATCGAGGTACAAAAACAGCGAAGGGGAGCCAGTACAAGTAGGAGGAAAAGTGTGCCTTACAAGAGGATGCATTACTTTCCTCTTACCCCACGCCTGCAGAGATTATACAGATCTGAGGCTACAGCTGCTGATATGAGATGGCATGCCGAACATGAATCTAAAGAGGATGAAATGCGGCATCCATCAGATTCAAAGGCTTGGAAGCATTTCAATGAAAATCATCCTGATTTCGCTGAAGATATAAGGAATGTGAGATTAGGTCTTTGTACCGATGGCTTCCAACCATTTGGTCAAGCGGGGCAACAGTATTCATGTTGGCCTGTGATACTGACTGTATATAACCTTCCTCCATGGAAGTGCATGAAAGATACTGCAATGTTTTTAACCGTTTTGGTTCCAGGACCATCAAATCCAAAGGAAAAGATTGATGTCTTTCTGCAACCGTTGGTGGCCGAATTGAAAATGTTGTGGGAAACAGGAGTCGTAGCCTACGACATTTCTATGAAACAAAATTTCATCATGAGAGCTGCTTTGATGTGGACAATAAGTGACTTCCCGGCATATGCAATGTTGTCTGGTTGGAGCACTGCTGGACGTCTGGCATGCCCTCATTGCATGTATGATTCGGATGCATTTACATTGCAGAAGAGTGTAAGCAGTCATGGTTTGATAACCATAGGAAGTTCTTGCCCCCAAATCATCCTTACAGGCGTAACTTGATCGCCTTCCGGAAGAACAAAGCAGTCACAAAATTTGCCGAACCGGTTAGGTCCGGCACGGATATATTTGATACTATAGAGCATTTGGGGTTGATGTATGCATGGGAACCAGATGCAGATAGAATAAATGGCCGTATATGTAAAGAACATAACTGGAAGAAGCGAGTATATTTTGGGATTTGCCTTATTGGAGCACAAATCTCATCCGGCACAACTTGGATGTTATGCATATCGAGAAAAATTTCTTTGATAACATATTTAACACGGTGCTAAACATCCCGGGAAAAACAAAAGATACTGCAAAGTCAAGAGAAGAACTTAATCAGTATTGCAGAAGAGGTGATTTGAGAAGGAGTGCCGAA
>UESW01004087.1:361314-453342 GCA_900491605.1 Calamus simplicifolius
CCAAATCATCCTTACAGGCGTAACTTGATCGCCTTCCGGAAGAACAAAGCAGTCACAAAATTCGCCGAACCGGTTAGGTCCGGCACGGATATATTTGATACTATAGAGCATTTGGGGTTGAGGTATGCTTGGGAACCGGATGCAGATAGAATAAATGGCCGTATATGTAAAGAACATAACTGGAAGAAGCGGAGTATATTTGGGATTTGCCTTATTGGAGCACAAATCTCATCCGGCACAACTTGGATGTTATGCATATCGAGAAAAATTTCTTTGATAACATATTTAACACGGTGCTAAACATCCCGGGAAAAACCAAAGACACTGCAAAGTCAAGAGAAGAACTTAATCAGTATTGCAGAAGAGGTGATTTGAGGAGGAGTGCCGATGGGACCTATCCTAAAGCCTGTTACACTCTTGACAGAAATTCACGAGAAGTTTTATGTAACTGGCTTAGAGGGTTAAAATTTTCAGATGGTTATGCCTCAAATATCGGTAGGTGTGTGGACATGCATAAGCTCAAGTTGTTCGGCATGAAGAGTCACGACTGCCATGTTTTCATGCAACGGTTATTGCCTATAGCTTTTCGTGAGTTGCTTCCGCAACATGTCTGGAAGGCATTGACGGAGCTCAGCTTGTTCTTCAAGGAGTTATCTGCCGCAGTCATTACTTCTGCATCCATGGCAAGGCTTGAGGAGGAAATTCCAATTATTTTATGCAAGCTGGAGCGAATATTTCCTCCAGTTTTTTTGACTCAATGGAGCATTTACCGGTTCACTTGCCATACGAAGCGAGCATAGCTGGTCCCGTGCAGTATCGCTGGATGTATCCTTTCGAGAGGTAAATATATACATCATTAAGACATGTTGACATTTCAAATATTATTTCATTGCAAGAAAATTGGTTAATTTTTTGTCTCAACTTTACATATAGGTACCTTAAGAAGTTAAAAAATAATGTGCGTAATAAGGCAAGGGTTGAAGGTTCTATATGCAATGCACACTTGGTCGAAGAAGTTTCAGCTTTTGCCTCGCATTACTTTGAGGGTCACGTCCACACGAGGAGCCAAATCTTGGTCGTAACGATGACGTATGTGTGGACGAAGGAGAACCTAATGACGGTAGAATATCAATTTTTAAAGGTATCGGCCGTTCATTTGGGGGCAGAAGTCAAGAAATCTTAGCGATATGGAGTATAATGCAGCACATTATTACATCCTAATGAACTGTAGAGAAGTCGATCCATATATTGAGTAAGTGTATACTTCAATGCTTAATTGGAACTTCTAATTTAAATTACAATATACCATAATATTTAATTGCTAACATAAGTTTTAATCCTTATCATCCCATAAGGATGTATTGTGATAGACAACGACAGATGAATCCCGACATCAGTCAAGTTGCAATTGGGCAGAAGTTAGAAACGGAGTTCGCTTACTGGTTTTATGAATTTGTGAGTAGTATCACTCAATCAATTTCAATAATGGCTTTTATTTTTTGAATTGGTTGTGAATAGCTTATTAATTTATAGGTAAACGGTCCATGGTCCACAACCGATAATATTTTCATTAAATGTCTATCGCAATGGCCATTGAAGACCGTAACAACCTCTACTGGCTATTTTGTTAATGGGTACAAATTTCAGATTGAACGATTAGCAGCTTCAAGAGGCACGCAGACTGGGGCGTGTGTGTTAAAGGAGAAAGTGTTGGAGCAAATATGCAGGATTATTACGGAAAGTTAGTAGAGGTGGTTGAAGTTGAATATCCCGGTTGGCCTATGAAACGAACCGTATTGTTTCGTTGCGATTGGTTCGATCCGACAGTTCCTGTGGGCAAAAGGGTTCATAACGACTACAATTTGGTTGAAGTGAACCATCGACGAAGATTGCAAAAATATGAACCATTCATCCTTGCATCCCAAGCTCAGCAAGTGTTTTACTGCGGATATCCAAGTTTGCGCAACGACAAGCGAGATTGGTGGGCTGTTTCTAAAATCGTCCCACGTTCAACAATCGTATTAGAGGAGAGTTCATCAAGTCAATCAGCCGAGTGCCCTGCATTTCAAGAGGATGAGATGGAAATGCATGCAATTGAGGACGACACAAGGGCTCCTGAAACATCACTTAGAGATCCAAATGATGATGTCCAAGAAATTGCGGATGCAAATGTTCGGTTTCCTTCCAATGATAATGAAACTGAATCGCAGTCCGATACGGCATCAGATGTTGAACCAACATTTCACGAAACAAATGACACCGATTAAACATAGAGATTTTTTTAAATTCAACTTTATTTTATAAGTGTTAAATTTTTACATAGTCAATCATTAATCGTAATTTAATTGCATGAATCTTTAGTATTTTCAGTATGATGGGCAGAGGTAGATCTACCGACGATATACGGAGTGAGCAGGGACGTAGCCCTGCTAAATCAGATCACATGAGCTTTGGAGATGGAGAGTTCGGATCTCCATACATCGCACAGCCCGATCTTTCCAGTAGTCAGCGGTGATCCTGCATTGGTATTACCATCCAGCCGATCGGCACATACCTTCGAGAGTTCTTCCACCATCGGCCGCACCGTACTTCGACTGGATGCTCATGGGCTGCAAGTATACTAATTAAAAATATATGTTTATGTTTTTAAGTCATTACTTATAAACATGCAACTTTTTAATAGATTTATGGAGCAGCATCATGTATCGAGCCACATCAGTTCCGTATTTCAGAGGCGTGCAGATCCCAGTGGCTACGATTGACGCCACGTATCTGCAACCACGAGGGAGTTTTATTTTTCTGAGTTTCAGGTAAACTTATTAAATACAATTTATCACTGATATAAAATTTCTTAATCTTAATAATTCTGAAACTAACTGTTTATTTTAATGCAGAAAAAGTTTACGTAGGACCCTGCCAGCCATGATGCCATTAGGGCAGCATGGGAGGCTCTTACGGGACGCCGATACTCCGACATGCTTCATCGTTGAAGGTTATCGGGTCACCGTCCTATGCATATGCCATAGGGTATTTGGCATGAGTGGCAGTAGGCCTGGCAGTCCGATGGCTGGCGCAGGAGGTCCGCATCAGCCAGCACGAACTGCCGATCCGAGAGGGGCGGTCCTGGCATGGGTCTCTCCCGTCATACTTTGGGCTCCATTTCGATTCAGGAGCACAGACGCCGTATAGTAAGAAAACATAAATAATTTAATTACTAATTTAGTTATTTACAAATATTTACATTAATATCAATTTTTATTGTTATAGTCTGAGCAGGAGGGTGGAGATCCTGGTGAGTTTCGTCTATTCAAGGCGACACACACCAGGAGGGACGGTTCCTAGGTCGATACGCGATCACGGAAGGTTGCGGTAAGAAATTAGCTTTATGTAGTATCTGTTTAATTTCTAAAATTTTATTTAGAGAAATTTATTAATTCATTTATTATTGATTTATAATTCAAAGACATGAGTCGAGGAGCTTCGCTTCTAGGCATCGCAGGTCGACTCCACTGATGGAGAGACGCTCGTCAAACTCTCAGCAGAGGAGAGTCGACGTGTGTTTTTGAAGCCTGTTGGTTCTCAGCCGCGAGACTGCAGGGTCTATGGTTTGGGCACTAGAGCTTCTGCATATTTTTCCCATCAGGCCTCCAGCTCGCGATATTCTGGTGATATTCCTGCCGAGCGTTTAGATGACATTCGGAGATCTATTACGGAGGAGGTTCGGCAGGACGTTCGTCAGGAGGTTCGGCAGGAGTTCGAGCATGAGTTTGAGCAGCGTATGCGAGGCCATCAGCAGGAGCTTGCAGACGTGCGAGATCAGATGCGTCAGTTGCAGGATATGGTTAGCCGCATGTCGCAGGGTTTCCAGCCTCCACGTGATCGCGTGGATTCTTGATGTATTTTTTTTTTACTTTTTATATTTTGTACATGAAAACTTCAAAATTTTAATATATTAATTATTTTTAAAAATTGAATGATTATTGTTTGGATCAATATGAGTGAAGAATGTTTCGATCAATATTTAAATGTAACGAAATTGTATTAACTGTTTTAATTTTTAATATTTTATTTTTTAAAAAAATTAATTAGCGATGCATTAGCGACTAAAATTGCATCGCTAATATTTTTAAAATATTATTAAATATTACGATGCAATGATCTAGCGTCGCAATATTTTTAAAACAAATTTAATTAGCGACGCATTAGCGACTGAAATTGCATCGCTAATATTTTCAAAATATTATTATTAAATATTATGACGCAATGACCTAGCGTCGCAATATTTTTTTAAAAAAATTTAATTAGCGACGCATTAGCGACTGAAATTGCGTCGCTAATATATCTAAAATATATTATTATTAATATTGTGACGCAACTAAATGCATCGTAATATTTAATAATAATAATTTAGAAATATTAGCGACGCAATTTAAGTTGCTAATGCATCGCTAATTAAATTTTTTTAAAAAATAAATTTATTAATTAGCGACTCAATTGCGACGAGGTTTTCTGTTGCAAATATTTTAAAAATTTATTTTAAAATTAGCGACGTATGTATGTTGCGTCGCAATATTGCGATGCATTTAATTGCGACGTATTTATTACGTCGCAGAGAGTCGTTGTTAAGCGACGCAATTGCGACAAATTGAGATTGCGACGACCATCGTAGCGACGCTGCAATTGCGTCGCTATAGGGTGTTTAGCGATGTATTAGTGACACATCGCTATATTTAAATTTTATTGTAGTGTCAGTGGCCTTTTCCAACCGGTCTTCTTAGGTGGCCTTCCTAGTCGGTCTTCCTAGACGGCCTCCTCAAGTCAGCCTCGACTTTTAAGTTGGTTGCGATCTTTTTCTACTCGGCTTCCACTGCCACGTTATATCTCTCGCACCAAGGCATGCATAGTCTTATGATAGCAACGCACATCCCACTACATGCTTAAGGCATTTATTGCCTTATTTCCTCCTATGCACTAAGGCATTTATGGTTGGCATGTTGGTACCCTTGCATGAGAAAAGATGGCATAAAACGTAAGGAAGGCTTACATACGTAGGAATCCACGTGGAGGAGGTATATGATAACTAGGTGGCCACCCATAGGTGGCCACCCATCTTTGACGGAACAACGCCTGTAGCTCTGACATGCCACTAAGAAGCAAGCATCTTCATAAAGGCCCTGACAAGTGGAAGCACCTCAGGTCTCACAAAAATCAACCCTAACATTCCATCCACAATGGTCATACCTCAACCATTCAGACCAGATGAGCCCCAAAAGTCATGGTTCATCATGAGGCTCCACGTGACAAGACTTCAAGCTTCTCAGGCAAGCCACACAGAGTCCAAAAATGAATAAATTAGATAAGAGGGACCATGACCAAAAAACCCAACAAACCAAAAAAACCCACAACAATATATGCTCATATGCTCATAGAGCTCTTCTCTAAACTCTCTCTTTCTCTTTCGAGCTTCCTCAAGCTCACGCTGTTGCTCAGAGTACTGACTTGAGCGTCGGAGGGTTTTCGTCGAAATCTTCAGTCTTCAAAACTTTTTGCAGGCTTTCAGATGCGAGAAGCTTGTCGAAAAATTTTAGGCTTGTTAAAGAAGATGACCAAATGCCGAAAAGGATCATCTGATAATAACAATTACCGCTTACCACCACCATAAGACCAGCGCCTGAAGTGAATCGGATCAGCTCATGAGGTCAACCCGGACAAGGGCTCGACCCTGGATCGGAGATAGGATTCCTCACCTCACGTACAGCGGGCGAGACATACATTTGCCATAACGGACAACAACCGCATGTATCTCGATCATTAATCTCAGATTCGATATATATACCAGCTGGCAGCAAAGCTCGATCGTACCTTTCCTTCTTGACGACCAACCATCTCATATCCTATCCCCAAACGATCGAAGAACCCACGCGCCTTCTTCGTCTTCTTCTTCCTCTTCGACCGGCCTAAGCAAACTCACCAACCTATAGCTCTTATCCCCGTGAGACAAACGCTAGCTAGCTTACAATGGCAAAGCAAGGAGAAGCCGCCGCCGCCGCCGCCCCCTCATGGGCGGAGCTATTGGGCTCCAACCAGTGGGCTGGCCTCCTCGACCCCCTCGACCTCTCGCTCCGCCGACTCCTCCTCCACTGCGGCGACCTCTGCCAGGTCACCTACGACTCCTTCATCAGCGACCAGCACTCCAAGTACTGCGGCAGCTGCCGCTATTCCAAATCCACCCTCCTCAGCAAAGTCTTCTTCCCCTCGGCCGCCGACCTCTCCGTCGCCGAGTACATCTACGCCACCACCCAGATCGGTCTCCTCCCCGACGACGTCCTCCGCTTCTCGCTCTCCAGCGACGCCTGGAGCAAGGAGTCCCAACTGGATGGGCTACGTCGCCGTGTCCTCCGACACCGCCGCACTAAAAGCCGGCCGCCGGGAGATCTACGTCGCTTGGCGCGGCACCATTCGCAATTCGGAGTGGTTCGACGTCTTCCAGCCTGAGCTCGTTCCCATCGACTCCATCCTCTCCTCATCCACCCAGAAGAAGAGTGTCTCATCCGATGTCGACGACGAAGTCCCCAGGGTCATGAAGGGCTGGTATATTATCTACACTTCAAGCAACCCGGACTCTCCGTTCAATAAAGAGAGTGCGAGGGACCAGCTCCTGACTCGCTTAAAAGAGCTAGTGGAATCCTACAAGAAGGAAAGCCTCAGCATCATTTGCGTCGGCCATAGCCGGGAGCGAGCTTGGCCACTCTAAGCGCTTTCGATATAGTGGAGAACGGGTTATCCAAGATTGGAGAGAATAACTATATTCCAGTCTGTGCTATGGTGTTTGGAAGCCCACAAATTGGAAACAAAGCCTTCAAGGATAGATTGGAGAAGTTGCCAGAACTCAGGGTGCTGCACGTCAAGAACAAGACAGATTTGATTCCGCTGTATCCTAGCGGGTTGCTGGGCTATGTGTACACTGGAGTGGAACTAGTCGTCGATGTTAGGAAATCGCCATACGTGAAAGATCCAAGAACCCGAGCGATTGGCATAACTGCAAGGGATTCTGCAGTCTGTGGCAGGGTGGAATGGGGAGGACGGAGGAGAATTCGAGTTCAAGGTGAAGAGGAGCGTGGCGCTGGTGAACAAGTCGAGCGATTACCTCAAGGACGAGTGTCTTGTACCGGGGTCGTGGGGGTGGAGAAGCATAAAGGGATGGTGCTGGGCGAGGATGGGGAGTGGTATTTGGCGCCCCCGGCGCAGGAGGATCGCCCTGTGCCGCCTTCTTCCGAAGCGGCTGGCGAGTGGATGTGGGCACGGCTCGCGCTGCGGCTTCTTCAGTCGACAAAAAGAAATCGAGCTACCGAAAACGGTTCGCTTCTTGCTTGCGAGGTGTGTTAACTGAATAGAGCTGGATGCCTTTGGATCTTTCCTTTGTTGGTCTGGTTGTCCTGTTAGCTTTATTTTTCCATGTCCACGGCAATGATATATTTGTACTTCGCTGTGTGCATGTATGCATAATATATTTATACTTTTTTGAACATGTCATCATCATTATCAGCATAATGTTATTATTATAATATATGCAATGATCGAGCATTTTTCATATGTTAGAAAAAGATTTAGGGGGCGTTTGATAAGAGGTAATCTATCCAGATTACTGATAATTTAAAAGGACCCCATCGAATAACCATGTTTGGTATGTATTTTGAATGACAATCTATCTTGTAGTGGTAATCTGGTGGCTATCCACATTACCGACTATGTTGTAATCTAATAAGTTTTTTTTTTTGACAAAATTACTCCTGCCACTTTTGTAAAAATAAAAGTATCATTTCCTCCAAACAATTAAATTAATTAAAAAAATTAAATTAAAAATTAAATTTAAAAATTACAATTTATTTTAAAAATTAATTTTTAATTTAATTTAAAAATTAATTTTTTTTTTTTAATTTATTTTTAAAAATAATTTTTTTTTTTTTTAATTAATTATTAATTTTTCCTTTTATTTTACTCTTGATTTTTCATTCCTTTTTTAATTTTTAATATTTTTTTTTTTTAATTTTTTTCATTTTTTTTTTTTTTTTTTTTCCTCTTATTCTTAACCATTCAATTTTTTTTTTCCCTTCCTTAAATTTTTTCTATTTTCCCTTCCTTTTTTTTTCTTTTTTTACTTCTTTTCCCTTATTTTTTTTTCCTTTTTCTTATTTTTCCCCTTCCTTTTTTCCTTCTTTTCCCCTTCCTTTTTCCCCTTTCCTTCCTTTCCTTTTTTTTTTTCCCTTTTCTTTTCCCCTTCTTCATTCCTTCGCCCTTTTTCTTTTTTTTTTTCCCCTTTCTTTTCTTTTTCCCTTTCTTTTCTTTTTCCCTTCCTTTCTTTTTCCTTTTTGCCCTTCCTTTTTTTTTTCCCTCTTCCCTTCCCTTCCTTCCCCCTCCTTCCTTTTTCTTTTTTTCCTTGCTTCTTTTTCCTTTTTCCTTCTTCCCTTCCTCCCTTTTCGTTTCCCCTCTCTTTTTTTTTCTTTTTTCCCTTGCTTTTTCACCCAGTCCTTTTTTTTTCCTTTTCATTTTTTTCCCCCCTCCCTTCCCTTCCTTTCCATTTTTTCCTCCCTTCTTTCCTTTTTTCCTTCATTTAATCTTCCCCTCCCCTTCCCCCCTCCTCTCGCCCTTCGTCTCTTCCTCTTCCGTCCTTTTCTCCTCCCCTCTTCACCCCTCACCTTCTTTCCCCTCATCCTCCCATTCTGCTCCTTGCCCGTTCCGCTCCCCCCCTGCCTCTGTTTCCCGCTTCCCCCTCTCTTTTCCTCTTCCCCCCTCCTTCCCTCTCGTCTCTTCTCTTCTAATCTCCTTTCTTCGGCTCGTTTGCGGTCTTTCTTTCCTCGATTTGCTTTCTCGCCTTTGCTTTCGGGGTCTTTTCGGCCTTTGCTGTTCTCTGCCGGTCCTCTGTTTGCCCTACCCCCCTCCGTCCTCCTCTTCCTGTCCCCTTCCCTGTGGCTCCCCCCCCGTCCTTCCCCCTCCCCCGTGGTACTCTCTCTTCTAGGTCCTCCCCTTCCCCTTCAAAAATTACTGGCAATGCACCAATGCAATCTTGTTGAGTTGGTGGTGAGTATCTGTAACCCCTAGCTTTAATTACGGTCACCTGGCATCTAGGGAGTCCTGTTGTCGCTTAGGCTACTGGCAAGACGTATGGGTTCCCGATTTTACCTGACCGAAGCGTCACGTGGGGGTTTAAAAGGTGACAGAGGGTGACTCCCTCCTTCATCCTGACAGATGTCTTCCTCAGGTAATCCTTCCCTGTTCATGCCAGATTGAGAGAGAGAGAGAGAGCGTGAGAGAGGAAGGAAGAGAGATAGAGAAGAGAAAGAGGGAGAAGAGAGAGAGAGGAAGGGAGAGAGGATGAAAGAAGGATCGGACCGGCTTGGTTTGGGCCCGGCGGCGTGCCCGTCGCCTTGTCCGGCTTGAGCTCTGGTCGGCGACCTCCATCGGTGCCGGGCGTGCGTCCGGTGGAGGTCCGGCCGGCCATAGTGGTCAGCCGTGCCGTCGGCACTGTGCGTGTCGTGCAGACATGAAAGACAGAAAGAGAGGAAGAAAGAGAAAATTGGGGAGAGAGAGGGAGGGGAGGCCGCGGCCGGCTCTGGTCCAGCTAACGGTGGCCGGACCGACTCCAATTTGGCCAAATTTGACGCCGGCACAATGTATGTTACGCGGGAGACGAAAGAGAGAAAGAGAGAGAGGGTGAGAAATTGATGAGAGAGAGAGAGGGGGGAGTGGCCGGTCACGGTGGCGGCCAGCTTCGGTCTGGCCAACGGTGGCCGGGCCACCTCCAATTTGGCCGACGGCGGCCCTAGCCGCCGGCACGACTCTCTGCTCCTCTGTTTCAAAAGAAATAGAGGAGCTGGGTGATAGGAATTTTTGGGCCATTTGGATCGTCAATCTTTGGGCCCTGTTAGGCTATTTCTGGAGCCCTTTTTGGGCAAAGTTTTGAACCCTATAATGGGTCGGGAAATGAAAAATAAAATTATGGCCCGATTCAGGATGAATTCTAGTTTCTTGGGGTAATTTGATTTCCCCATTTGGATGTTTTATTGGGAGATATTCGAGCCCAAAGTTGGGCCCGTGGATTAGTTTGGGTAGAGTTGTAGGAGTCTTTTTATTATTCAGATTTTAGAGATCTAATTATGAAAAATAATACTGTAGGTGCCCAGTTGTCTAAGTAGCTGGTTTATCATTTTGGAGTTGCGTATTGAGGTAAGTAAGCCAAATATAATAATTTTATAAAATTATTGTATTTATAGTTTTATGCATACTTATGAAATTGAGTTTTATTGATTATTTTGAAAATTGATAAACTGTATCATGAGTATTTAATTGAATATTTGCTATAACAGTTGGTATTAATTTGCAAAGTAATGGTTTATTGTGTTTATGCCAAATATGATGTATATGTTTATTTTTAACTTTGCAAAGTGAATTGGTTACATGCAATAATTAAGAACGTACAAACCATTGTTTATGTGATATGAAAAGATTATGCTTATGATGATGCATGATGTGTGATATGCATATAATGATGACCCTGAATTATATTTATATGTGTCGCCACGGTTCTCCTATAATGTGGCATGTGGAGGCCACACACATCTAGAGGATGTACTCTGTTTGATGATGATATGGCATGTGGAGGCCATATACATCTAGAGGATGTGCTGATTGATTATGATGTGGCATATGGAAGCCACATACATCTAGAGGATGTGCTCTGTTTGATGATGATATGGCATGTGGAGGCCACACATCTAGAGGATGTGCTCTGATTAATGTTACACCAGTTGGGGTATTGTAGGGCCGTGGGACACATAAAATAATAATAAAAATGATCATATAAACAGTGGGTTGTTTATAATGTATTTTTTGGTATTTATTGTATAAGCTTCCAAATTAATTTGAGTGGTGATATGCTTGTTCTGATAGCATGATAAATGCATTTGAAACTGAAAGTTTATGAAATTATGACTTGATAATATCTTGATAAGATATGATGATATATGACTATTTTATATTATAGGCTTACTTATTAAGTGTGAGCTCATGTAAATCTCACAATGTTTTTCAGAGCCTCAGGATTGAAGATGGATTTATGGGGTAGATGGAGCTTCTATATAAAAATCAGTTCAATGATATCATTGTGGCCCCAGTATTACTTGTGTGTAGGGTTTGTAGCCCAGAACTATATTGATGTGTAGGGCTTGTAACCCAAACTTATATTTATGGTTTGTGCTATGGATTTGGATTGCCTTATATTGATCGATGTGTAAATTTTGGGACGCCTTGCATGCCCGGCATGTGGCGGGTTGTCACCCTATCTCAAAATTTTGGGTCCGGGGCGTGACAGCTTTTATGGTATCAGAGCCTAGGTTATGACCTTAGGGATGTATGCGTGATGACACTCTAGGCAAAATACTAGGATGACATTGAGACAATTATAACTTTAAAGGAATTCCAGGAATTATGCTATGGAAGCTTGAAATTTAAAGTTTATCAAGATATTAATTGAAATATAAATTTGATAGGAATTAAAAATAAACCATCGCATCAGAAGCCAATAATATAATAGGACTCCCAAGCTGGTGACCTTGACCAATGGGGAGGCCAAGGGGCTTCTAGAGGTTTTAGTTCCGTCAAACTTGTTGGAAATGGCTCGTAGCAGTTCCAGATCTTTAAATAATATGGGTAGATGAAACTTTAATTAGATAGGCAATAAAAGACAGATGAATATATGGAATATGATATAGTAGTTGAAAATTGCAATTGATGACTAATATGACTAAGATAACATCATTATGTCCATATTGCAATTGAGTTGATATGTGGATTTGGAGTTAGTAAATCTAAATTTGAATGTGGATGTATATAATGAATTTTTTTTGTAGAACTTACATTATTGATATTGTAAGTTTAAGATTATGAGCTAATCTGCTGGTTATATGGATGATTAATATTGATGATATTTTGGGAATGAATAGTTAATTACATGTTTTTGATAATCACAATTGAGTACTTTCTGAATTTGAGTCTGGATGGATAAGTATATATAGTGAATTTTACTAAGAGAACTTTTATTATGGATATTGCATGTTCAAAACTGATTGTTAATTTACTAGATATGGAGATGGTTGATATTGATGCTAATGAAATAGTTGACTGCATATTATATCTTGATGGACCATTTAGGAAGAATATAAAATTTTAAATTCTGAGACAATTACTGTTTAAGTTTTTGAGAGCAGTTGACTCTATTAATCTTTAGAACTGATTTTGGCTATAAATGATCAAATATTTTGATGGTAGAAAGTGAAAGATTTTAGCAGTAATAAGAATAAGATAAATTTCACTGATAAAGAATTTTATGGAAATTTTATTTTTTAATATATTTCTAAATCAAGATATCTATTCATTAATTTATTGTGCCTTTCTTCATAGTTCTTAAGTAGATATCTTTCTCTAGGATGGATAAATTATCAATCAACCATAAGTGACATAAATCTTTTCTAGGAAAAAGGAGGGAGATGATTTTATTTTGACTATTGCTAATTATGGATTATGGTTAAGGATATATCTACTATCATTTTCAAATCATAAAGAGATTGCTATAATTTCCAATTATGTCTTTCGGATGATAAGTGCATTTTCAATCTTTATTGACCTTATAAGTTTTGTATCCATCTGAGCTAGATTAGTGAAGTCACTTTGAGATATTCGAAGGGTTTAAATTAGTTGGTCATGATATGGCATTGCATAATCTATAGGTGATTTTGATAGTCATTGGTAACAAAATAATTGATTCAAGGATTTGAATCATTTAAATTGCAATATTGAGGATATACTGACCTATTCAAGAGAAATTGATTGGTTGTGGTGGTAAGTACTGATAAATATGAAGGAGATAAAATAATTATACTGATGATTAATGATGACACTATTATTCAAAAAAAATAAATTAGTTAATTATTATAATTATGAAAGATATCCTAAATAATTGCATAATGTCCATTGTGTTAGCTTGAAGTATTCAAGAGTGAAACCAAGTATGTTATGATGATTGAAATAAGTGTCGTAATAATTAATGGCACATTCAACTATTTATGAGTTGAGAGAGCATTGGAAGAAAACTATCTTATATTTAATTCAAAAGAACTTGGAACTGTCTTATCGAGGAATTAACAGTAATTGATATAGGTTATTAACCTTAAGAATGGATGACATAATACATGTGATGGACTCTATGATATTTATGATGATTGTGTTGTGAGAAGTTAAGGTATTTAAAAAAAAAGATGACAGGAAAGAAATACTTCTTAAGGAATTCAATTTTATTTGGTAGAAAGATCAAATTAATTGTTGAAGTTGGATACGTCATTTGGGTACCTAGGAATGAAATAAAAGTTTGCTAGTGAGTATCTATAATGGTACAAAATTAGTGGATATTTAATTTTGAGGATGAAATTTTAGTGAGAAAAAGATTTTAATATTTGTTTCTGGTTTAGTAGTAAATTGAGTCTGAACCCATTTGTCTCACTCTTCTAATTTGATGATGTTTTCATAAGGCTTAGTGAATTAAGCTGAATTTCAGTCCAATCTTCCACCCTCAAATAGATGGACAAATTGCATGAACCAATTAGATTTTAGATGATATACTACGAGCATGTGTGATGAATTTAGAAAGTGCTTGGTATAGCTTCTTACCCTTAGTGAAATTGCTTATTTTAATGGTTACCAAGCCAATATTCAAATGGATTCATTTCAATTATCTATGATATAAGGTGTAGATTCCCTTCATATTGAGATGAGGTGAGAGAGAGATAATTTGGACTGAGTTGGTTTAGCAACTATGAAAAGTATTGTTAATTAGAGCAGCTTCATGTAGCTCAGAGTTAATAGAAAAGTTATGTTAATGACAAAAAGAAAGATTTGAAATTTCAGTTTGAAGATCATTTGAAAGTTTTACTAACCAATGATATGATGAGATTTGTGTTAGAGGTGATTTGAGCCACAATACATTGGGCCATTTGAGATTTTGATCAAAATAAAGGAGGTGACTTATAGCTTAGCACTGTCTTCATTACTCTTTAGGGTGTTAAATGTGTTTCATATCTTTATGACTGAGGGGGTATATTTCAAACCCCCGTTATGTGTTAGAACTTGAACCAATTTAGCTTAAGAAAGAATTGACCTATGAAGATCATCTTGTGCACATTATGGACCGCAAGGATTAAGTTCTGAGATGGTGTAGTATTCTTTATGTCAAAGTTCAGTGGAGTAATCATTTGAGAGGGAGATTATTTGGGAGTCTAAGGAGAAAATGAAAAAGAAACATCCACAAATATTTATATCTTATTACAGATCAATGATGTATTGATGACTGTGACTTTTGAATAAAATTTAGTTGATTATGGAATAGAAAATTTGAATTCTATATTTTTATGAATGTGTATCAATTTCGAGGACAAAATTTTTATAAGGGGGGAGAATGTAACCCCCCAGCTTTAATTACGGTCACCTGGCATCTAGGGAGTCCTGTTGTCGCTTAGGCTACTGGCAAGACGTCTGGGTTCATGATTTTTACCTGACCCGAAGTGTCACGTGGGGGTTTAAAAGGTGACGGAGGGTAACTCCCTCCTTCATCCAGACAGACGTCTTCCTCAGGTAATCCTTTCCTGTCCATGCCAGATTGAGAGAGAGAGAGAGAGCATGAGAGAGGAAGGAAGAGAGATAGAGAAGAGAGAGAGGGAGAAAGAGAGAGAAAGGAAGGGAGAGAGGATGAGAGAAGGATCGGACCAGCAGCCGGTCCGATCCTTGGTTTGGGCCCGGCGGCATGCCCATCGCCTTGCCGGGCCTGAGCTCTTGTTGGCGATCTCCACCGGTGCCGGGCATGCGTCCGGTAGAGGCCCGGCCGGCCATGGTGGTCGGCCGTGCCGTGCAGACAGTGAAAGACAAAAGAAAGGAAGAAAGAAAAAATTGGGGAGAGAGAGGAGGGAGGCTGGCCGCGGCGGCGGCCAGCTCTGATTCGGCAACGGTGACCGGACCGACTCCAATTTGACCGGATTTGATGCCGTCACAGTGTATGTCGCGTGGGAGACGAAAGAGAGAAAGAGAGAGGGAGAGAAATTGATGAGAGAGAGAGGGGGGAGTGGCCGGCCGCGGCGGCGGCCAGCTTCGGTCCGGCCAACGGCGGCCGGGCCACCTCCAATTTGGCCGGCGGCGGCCCTGGCCGCCGGCACGGCTCTCTGCTCCTCTGTTTTAAAAGAAATAGAGGAGCTAGGTGATAAGAATTTTTGGGTCGTTTGGGCCGTCCAATCTTTAGGCCCTGTTGGGCCGTTTCTGGAGCCTTTTGGGTAAAGTTTTGAACCCTATAATGGGTCGAAAAATGGAAAATAAAATTATGGCCTGATTCAGGATGAATTCTAGTTTCTTGGGGTAATTTGATTTCCCAATTTGAATGTTTTTATTGGGAGATATTCGAGCCCAAAGTTGGGCCCATGGATTAGTTTGGGTAGAGTTGCAGGAGTCTTTTATTATTCAGATTTTAGAGATCTAATTATGAAAAATAATACTGTAGGTTCCCAGTTGTCCAAGTAGCTGGTTTATCATTTTGAAGTTGCGTATTGAGGTAAGTAAGCCAAATATAATAATTTTATAAAATTGTTGTATTTATAGTTTTATGCATACTTATGAAATTGAGTTTTATTGATTATTTTAGAAATTGGTAAACTGTATCATGAGTATTTAATTGAATATTTGCTATAACAGTTGGTATTAATTTGTAAAGTAATGGTTTATTGTGTTTATGTCAAATATGATGTATATGTTTATTTTTAACTTTGCAAAGTGAATTGGTTACATGCAATAATTAAGAACGTACAAACCATTGTTTATGTAATATGAAAGATTATGCTTATGATGATGCATGATGTGTGATATGCATATATAATGATGACCCTGAATTATATTTATATGTGTCACCGCGGTTCTCCTATGATGTGGCATATGGAGGCCACACACATCTAGATGATGTGCTCTGTTTGATGATGATATGGCATATGGAGGCCATACACATCTAGAAGATATATGCTGATTGATTATCATGTGGCATGTGGAAGCCACATACATCTAGAGGATGTGCTCTGTTTGATGATGATATGGCATGTGGAGGCCACACATCTAGAGGATGTGCTCTGATTGATGTTACACCAGTTGGGGTGTTGCAGGGCCGTGGGACACATAAAATATAATTAAAAATGATCATATAAACAGTGGGTTGTTTACAATGCATTTTTTGGTATTTATTGTATAAGCTTCCAAATTAATTTGAGTGGTGATATGCTTGTTCTGATAGCATGATAAATGCATTTGAAACTGGAAGTTTATGAAATTATGACTTAATAATATCTCGATAAGATATGATGATATATGACTATTTTATATTATAGGCTTACTTACTGAGTGTGAGCTCATGCAAATCTCACAATGTTTTTCAGAGCCTCAGGATTGAAGATGAATTTATGGGGTAGATGGAGCTTCTATATAAAATCAGTTCCATGATATCATTGTTGCCCCAGTATTACTTGTGTGTAGGGTTTGTAGCCCAGAACTATATTGATTGTGTGTAGGGCTTATAGCCCAAACTTATATTTATGGTTTGTGTTATGGATTTGGATTGCCTAATTATAATTATTGCCTTATATTGATCGATGTGTAAATTTCGGGATGCCTTGCATGCTCGGCATACGGCGGGTTATCACCCTAGCTTAAAATTTTAGGTATGGAGCGTGACAGTATCCCTGAGCATGAGGAGAATGAGCTACAGAAGGAAAAAAAAAATGCCTGAGTGCCGTTGTTGGATCGTTCAAATTAAAGATAATTTTACATATATATAAAAAATTCATATATTTTGATAGCTTATGACTTAATCATTTACTATTAAGTCGAAAGGAATTATTTTAATAGCATAATAACACTATATTTATTATAATTTAATCATTAGAAATTGATGAATTTAAATATATCCATGTTTCAAAATATGTAAACCATATTGCACACGTAGTGAGAAAAAGTAGGAAAAACTCTCACCGTTTTTTATTAAGAAAATGAAAAAATAAAATCTAGTGCAAAGAGGGGAAAACAAAAAGAGAGGGGCTCACAGAAAACAAGTAAAACCAAGACAATAAGTTAGAGATCAAATATAAAGAGCAGATAAAACTTGTCTCAGAATTGTTTTCTTATCAACGATCAATTGAAGAAGAAATACCCCTCCTCTCCTCAACAAACCCCACCAAATACTGCTATTTCCAAGAACGTCAAGGAGACGTTCTTCTTTAGGAATCTCAGGAAGTTTGACGTTCAGAATGGTAGAAGTATTACAGATTCCAATCAGGAAGCTTCTCGCACAGAATAGAAGTACTTCAGATTTCGATAGAAAAAACACGATCAGTGGTAGCTCGATGGCTACTAGAGCAGACAAATAGGGGGAGCAATATTAACTTTTTTTTTCCTGTAAACTCCGTGATATAATCATGGGTACAGATTAATCATCCGAACTTTTTTTTTTCTGAATTTCCCTTTTTTATATAAATTTTTACATTTTTTTTTCTCAATTTCCAAGAACATCAAGGAGAGCGGTAACTTGGCTGTGAGAGCCAAACATCTCGCTAATGTGTTCTTGGTTGGACAAACTATCTTTCAAGCACAGCATGATATCAAACACAAGCGTCAAGTATTCCAATGAACGCATCCATGCATACATGATATCACTGACCATTTATCACCCACGTGAGAAACCCTCGGATATCAAGGTCCGCCATTACAAACGAGAGAGAGAGACGCTTCATAAAAATCAAATCAGCTTATATATATAATATAACCGAGGTACACATTAAAAACAAAAAATGAGGCAAAATAAGAAAATATAATTATTTGTTACGGGGTCATTTCTTAACAACGTATAACCCCTCGTAAAAAACCATATAAATTAAAAAAAAGGGGGGGAGGAAACTAACATTCAATTTTCTCACATACAACCAAGTGTATAGTACACTCACAATTACAAAATCTAAATACATACCTTAGCTCCAACCTTAACCTTGGGAAAGGGCATCTCAGCAAAACAGGAGGCTCTTGCAATTTCTAAAATTTAAAAAACCACAAACACAAGATATTCTAATGGCTATCCTCCACTCTAATCACTGTGTTAACGGGCTCGAGTACTCTGCCCCACTCTCTGATGAGGTTATATCAGAAGACGCATCAGATGTTGAATTGTTATACATGCCATTCCTGAAGCTTTTCGAATCAAGTTCGGTGTTCCTCTGGGGTTCTGGAGCTGCAGGCCTTGACCCTCATCAGCTAGTCTCTTTAGGATGTTCATTACTGTTGGGAGAAACTTTGTGGACAAAGAGAGGAGAGCAGGTATCTGCACGACAATGCGGGAAAATTCTCGAAATAAGAACTAAAAGGTCTTTTCAGTTTGGCCAAAAAAAAAAAAAAAAAAAAAGGAATTACAGTTTATTCTAACACTCACAGCGCCATTTTGGAATTCCCCAGAGATATCTAGCTGGACCCAGATGGCCTTGCCCACTAGGAAGGCAATAAATATGGCAGCAAGGTAAAGAGGATTTCTGAAAAAGGAAACAGCAGAGATTCAAGTAAGAAAAGGCAACGTTTTGCTAGATATTTTCAACTCATAAATTCAAGTAAATTACCTTAGAAGTGTCATAAATTCATTGAATCCCAAGACAAGAATGGCAACAATGGCCCATGGAGGGGGTAACCAGTTGTTGTTACGCTTATTGGCTTCCTGAAATAAAGCATCAATAAACAAGTTTCATCTAGCCGTCTTGTTGCATGGTGAGACATATTGTTGACTAGTACTACCAGTGGCATCTTAAAATTACCATTGTGCAGCACATGCATGGAAGAAAAACAATGATTTTTATACAAGAAAGTAACCTCAACTCAACTCAACTCAACTCAACTCATCTCATCTAAGCCTTTTCCCAACTACAAGAAAGTAACCTACCAATTATTATTTGCAAGGGCATTTATATGTAAATAAGGTGTGCAATCTGCAATGTAACAATGATATAATTACATAGACCTCAAAAGTAGGTTACTTAGAAGTAGTAAATATCAAACACTTCATAAAAATAACATTTTTGAAGAAAATAAGAGAATAAAATGCAATAACGTCTACTCCTTGCTGATGCAAATATACCATCTCTTGCATCTCTGCTTTTCCTTTTTTTTTTTTTTTTTTTTTGATACAACAACCATTAATCATGATTGCCCTGTGCTGGCAGTTGCTAATAAGGTCCAGCAGAAGCTAGGTTCCTCAATCTCCAACAACAACAATAAACCTTAATCCCAAACTACTTGAAATTGGCTAAATGAATCTTTTTTTCCATTCCACTCAGTTTAGAGCTATAATTTTTATAAGATATAAAGACATCAAATCTTCTTTGTCACTTTCTCCTATGTAATTTTTAATTTGCTATCAGATCACTTCATACTAGCATATTCATAGATCTATTTTGTAAATGCCCACACCATTTAAGTCGTCATTCTTTTTAAGTTGTCCTCAATTGATGCTATCTTAATCTTTTTATAAATGATTTTATTTCTTATTCAACCTTTTCTTGTATACCATACATCCAGCTTAACATTCTTATTTCAGCTATACTCATCTTATGTACATGTAATTTTCCAATCACCCAACATTTTATATTATAAAGCATGGTTGATCTTATGACCATCCTCAAGTTTCTCAATCTCCAAATCCTTAAAATTCCTTTTGATGATCTGACAAATATACAGTACACATTGCCTGCTTAATTACAATCCCTCTTCACAATTTTATCAAGTTTAAGGACTGACAAAGTTGGAATGTCAGCCAAAAACTTGGTTACTGAGGTCGTTTTAGGCTTTAAATCAGATATCAGATGGCACCATATCTCCAGTACCTCTTATTACTCATTTTTACAGGGGAATGGCATCTGATGGGATCTGGAGAGAACCTGGTTCCTCAATATCTGAGTCCCCACAACTGATGATATAACTACACACAATAACAATCCTATAGGCTATAGCATCATCACAATGTCTTCTTATAACTTAAGTCAGGTAAAATTATAAATAAGAGAAAGGACATAGGTTTGTGTGCATGATTGTGTGCACGTGTCTGCTGTTCTGCTGATGATCTCGTGGTGCAAAAATTATGGCTTTAATCAACCACACAGACCACAAAAAGCATGCAACTGTTTCAATAAATTAATGCAATTATAGATGAGAAATGCTCAGGACATCAACAAAAAGCGATATACAGCATACCACGGATTCATTTGCAAGAGGAAAATCTTCAGTTTATAAATTCCAACATAGTGTACTTTTATATCAAATTACTGCCCATGGAACTGTTCTTCCTTGTTTCACCAAGCAAGAGCTATCTGTTCATTTGTAAACTCTTGCACTTAAACAATAGATTTAATCACAGCCAGCTAATACTGAGAATAGTGAAATCAAAAGCCAGCGGCAGACACTTTGCGAGCAAAAGCCAATCAACATTCACATGGATGAAACACTTCCAGTCCAGTCAAAATTCTTTAGTTCAAACTGAAAGGCATGATGATTGTAATATCTTAGCCACAACGATAAATCTGCTCTACTTATTCTCAAAATCAAGGTATGACAGCATAAATCAAATGTTTTTTTTTAAAAAAAAAACCCAGAGAAAAGGTTCATGTTCTTGAATCTAGCTCCCAGAAGACACATTACAACGGCAGTTGGCATATCAATCAATTTTTGATAACAATATTAGCTCCAGAAACTCATCTAAAACATTCACTTTTTTCCATAATTTGAATAGATATAAACAACATAAACTACATCAAGAAAATAAACTTGAGCATATACCTGAGCAGCAATGGCCTGAGTCACAGAATACTCAGTTTCAGATTTGAATTGTCTCCACAAGGACTTGCATTGGACTGGTGTAATCAAAGTTTTTGTGGGTGGAACCTGGCGAAAAAACAAAACACATTAACTTAATTGATCATATCATAATTAAGAGAGTAGCCATGCAATTTTGCTATCAAAATGAAAAATACATGGTAAAATTTGCATGATTGAAGAATGCAGTAACTGGGATGTGCGGGTGCGTGGGACTAGATTAGAGTACCATAAGCTAATAGATTATTATAAAGTGAAGGTCAAAATTTTCTAATGTACAAAAGCATAATATCATGGCATCCATGGCTAGTCCAAGAAAAGCTTTAGGAACCTGAAGTAAAGCTGACAGTGGTTATTGAAATTAAAAAGAAAAGTAAAAGAATATACAAACTGGGTTATACAAAACAGGCAAATCTTACTTGCTAAAAGTGGTGGAACCTGACATACAACACTAGGTGAAACAACAGAAAAAGACATGATCATTGAGCACATATCGATGTCTTGAAGATATCGAAACAGGTGTCCATAAAATTGATCACCTCTTCCCATGAGCTTGAAGCCAGCGGATCAGATGATTGGATGCTTCTATTTGCATTGCCACTTTTAGTGGTATCCACCAGAGCAAGTGAGAGTGTGTTTTCAATGTTATCAGTCTCATCATCCAAACGAATTGCAGCCATCACAGAGAGCAACTTCAAGGACTGCAAACAACAATCTTTTTGCTTAAATACTCATATTATGAATTTAATTCACAATATCAAAACAATAACATTATATTTCTAACAAAGTTATTATCCATGACATACTGCAGAACGAGCAGTCTTTGTAATTGCTCTGATGTCTTCCTTTCCTGTCCAGACTCTTGGCATTGAGTCAGAGTCATGGCTGAATAATGTGGCAAACCTGTAAAAAGCGACAAAGTTGATCTAATTCTAAAAACAAAGAATACTAGAGTATTAAAGGAAAAATTAAGGGAGAAAAATACACTACCTGTCCTTCATGCGAATCAAGACCCTTCCAGCTTCTTCTTTAGCCTTGGATTCAACAACATGTCTAGCATACTCCTCGAGTTTTGCTATCATCTTATCTGTAGTAGCCTGGTCCATATCAAATGATGACAGGGCAGAAGAAAAACCAGAGATAGCTGACTTTGTTTCCCGCTGGAGAAGTTTTCTTATCGCTGGCCAGGTACCATCGCTAGCTGTGTCAAGAAGAGCTGCCACAGGTTCTGCAAGAGCTTTATTCAGTTGTACCTGCAAGAGTATCAGATCCTTATTTTATTAATGGCTGCACATATGATTAAATTCTATGAGATGACAACCCATCTACAGTATGGAAAACTTTTTCTTCCCAAAATACCCCATCAGCTTTCTTTCAAAATTCACCCCCTAAATGCAATTAGCATTTTTTTGTAGTTGACTTTTTAAAAGCATTTTTCACAGAGGTAGATTTTGGCGAATGTTGAACAGCAAAACTATTTTGCCTATCGAGTTTTCATAACGTTTCCTCTTCCATATTGCTTTCCAATGACTCAATCTTGAATTGTCACCCTTCGCTCTCATACTCTTATCTTTGGCCCCCCCACATCCTCTGATCCTCTCTTGCCGTTCTCCAACACACAGAGATACTACCGTGATCTGATAAGCTCAGCTGTGTTCTGTCTCAACCCTCCCCACCAAGTCCTCTATTGTATGCTATAATCCAATGAGAAAGCAGCAATGGGTGGAAGATTCAAGAAAACATGGGGAACAGAAGGGAAAAGAGAAAACACCACCTGGATTGCATGTGATGCAATCAGTCGATATGATGGTTTAAAATAATGGATGTTATTTGTTATATGTGTCCTATGGCTATAGCAATTTTGAAGGTGCCCATTGCAAATGTGCGCACACACGCACAACAGGTATGTGAATAACATGATAACATACACACAAATGCTGCACAGTGGCAACTTGTTCACCTTTTCTATTATTCATTCAATTAAAATGAGAATTTTTAAAACTCGATCTCCTAGCCTAGAAAAATTTCCTAAATTGGAAAGCAAATTTAGGAAAATTATTGATATATTAAGAAATATGTTCCTGCAAACTATACTCATTGAGATAGCATAGAAAATATTTATTTGTACTCCCATGTGCATTTCACATGCCCCTATGCTGGTATTTAATTTAAAAAGGGCCAAAATACCTCATATTGGGCACTGAGTTCAGACAGTTTTGCAGCACGAACTGAAGCAACATGTGCATCAATATCACGCTGAAGCTTATCCCGAACTTTGGAATGGTCCCACTGTGCTTGTTCAATAGCTGCATCTGCAATCCCAATAGGTAACAATACACCAGCAGGGGGAAAAAAATAAAAAATAATTAAAAAAGAGCTATTAGATAGTTGCACAAACAAAAATAAGTTAATACTACATAACAAGGAAATCATAAGATACTTCATGAAAAGTAGGGGGGGAAAATGAAAACAAGTAATATAATTGAATTCTCTAAGAATACTACCTTCACAGCTTTTCTCAAATTTTGACATGAAAGATCGAGTACAAGCACGAGCAGCAACAGCAAATCCTTCTCTTTCCAGAGCGTTGTCAAAAGCCTCCTTAAAATCACCTAGAGTTTTAGATCGTAGATGCCCCAATATAGATTGGTGAGCAGGATGGACCATCTAAAAAACACAGCAACTGCAATTCATCAGGAACAACTGGCCACAAAATAACAACAATAAACTTCTAATGAATCAAACCATATGTCAAAAACCATTAAAGAACAAGAGTATTGAGTCAATTTGTAAAATAATATGCTAAAACTAAGTTGCAGAAAGTCTGCAAATTCCCAATGGTTCCTGCTTCAGAAATTTAATGAACCCTACGCTCAATAAGATAATAACTGCCAACTATTTGCGCCTTGAGATTATTATTAACATCAGTTCAGCAAGGCAAGCTTATTACTTATCTAATTATCCCACCCAGTATAGCAGATCTTGAGTTGAATGGCATGCGCACAGCATACATACACAAAATATGATAATAACTGCCAAACATTTGTGCCTTGAGATTATTATTAACATCAGTTCAGTAAAGCAAGCTTCTTACTTACCTAATTATCCCACCAAGAATAGCAGATCTCGAGTTGAATGCCATGTGCACAACAGCATGCATACAATCATCTGCAACTTCACACACCATGGAACTTCATTGCATACAGAACAGACACGCACATCTATGTGTTGTACAAACATTTCTTAGCCTCTCCAAGCATCTAAAGTTCTAATATTTGTGACAGAAGATCCCTCATCCCAGCTCAATCCATTATCACTGCATGAACTAAGGCTCCAAACTGGTAAAACTTTTTCATTTATGCAGGAATCCTAGCCAATTGGAAGAAAATGTTCAATATTTCAAGAATCCAAATGTGAGCTAGCTTACAATTTAACAAAGTCATAGTTTGGACATGATCTTTCATCCCTTATAAAGCTAAATTGTATGATCATATGGAGTTTGTGATTTAAGGAAATATAACTAAAGTTTTGATTCAAGTTTAGCACAAGACCCTTGTTATCTTTGATTACTGATACTTCTTTAATATATCGAGAATGCAGGACCATAATTTAATAAAACATATGAAAAATTCACATTAAACACACATGGAGGCCAACCAACTCTTCAGCCTACTATTTGGACATCCTCGCATCCCTTCCAAACTATAAAATTAATGTAAGAAGCTAATCTATATTGATAATTTATAGTAACACTCCCTATGTGAACTCAACCGAGCAAAGCTCCTATTGAGAGGCAAGCTCAAAGAACTTGATCATATCCCACCACAGCAGAAGATGTATAATTATTTGTAATAATCCAAAAGTAGAACAATCTCTTTATACAACGCAATATTGATATTACTGAATAAACTGCTAATACTCAAAATTAGGACCGTCATGAAGTTACAAACAGATCCACTTTACAAATCCGCATTTACAGTTATGCCTTGTATCCCCAATATTAGATGATTGTGTGCAGGACTTCTCCCGCATAGAATATCACAAGCTTTGCTTCAAATACCACAAGCTTTGCTTCATCTAGAGCTAAAGACTCTAGCAGATATGCCAAAGCCATCATCTTAAACTATTCAAATATGAAGGAAGAACACAGCAACCAAGCATGATTTGCTGTAATAGAGATAGCGGTCTTCTATATTTGTGTTCAGTACCACTTTTTCATATCACATAAGTGACATTAATGGTACATTGACTTGGATTGCATGCTGATATACACTCAGTATAGACAGAAACATTCTACACAGTTTAAAAATACCTCCAGAAGTTTTGATTCAAGTTCCTGTCTCTTTGCAGTTCTGACAACTTCATCAAAATAAATAGTTTCCATATCGTATCTGCAACAAATAGAATAAATTTAACAACTCAGGAACAAGACTAGAAACATAGACATTAGCAAGTTAACCTTCTAGTGGTATTATCACGTGTCCAAAAATAGATCTCTTCCACCATCCTCTAAATTTATCAAAAAAAATATCTATCCATGGTTACGGTCTGATAGAAATTCTTGAGCACATAATGCAAGCATCAAGCATCAAAATCCCAAAATAATCTAGTGGGACAAATCTATCAATGAAGGCAACAACAATAGTTACATGCACATGTCCCTATGGTCATATCAACTCTGATCATAGCAAGATCTTTGCTAATAATTAGTGCTTGACTTGAAATCTGTTGTTTGTCACATGGGAAAATAACATGAAGTTTTGACCATATGAAGTGCTTGGAAGAGTCATGAAGCATCATTGGCTGTCCAAATGATATAATATCAAGAAATTTATATTTCAAAGCATTCTGCTAAAGCAGACGACAATCAACAAAAGCCTTGTTCCATCCATATGAGTGAGATCTGAGAGTCATCCTTCAGCATTTGTTCCTATAAAGGTCAAAATGCTACAAATTCCTTTTATCTTTTCAGAAGATGTCCATAAAGGCCTTTCCTAGATTTATGCTTCCTTTTCCCTAGGCTGCACCAAACATAGGCCAACTTCCTACTCAAGCTCCTCCAGTCAGCACTATCATAGGTAGTTCTCCATCACTAAACGCTCCAATGGTGCAACTTCTACAACTTGGTGAGAACGCTCATCTCTATGACTTTAGTTTTACAACATGATTGATTGGTTGAATAATTCAGATATAAGTTTACTCGTGAATGCTAGTCTTAAATAGGGGAACAATGGAACAATAGCATTTGTCAAGATTAGAGCCCAAAGTTGACAAATTAATACTAACATTTCTAAAAACAAAAATAGTTTCTTCCAAAATATTTAGGCTAGGTTCGGTTTTTGAGAATGCTTTTCGTTTTCATTCTGTTTTTATTTCTAAAAACAATCTTCATTTTGTACTTTGTGATATCTAGAAAATGAATTTAGTGAGTGAAAATAAAAATTATTTTCTATTTCTATTTTCATTATAAACGATGCCTTTTAAAAGGATAGGCAAAAAAAAAATTAAAAGGAATATCATTTGCTATCTCTAGCCTATGTTTTCTATTCTCTTCCTTTTTTTGTTGGAAAACAATGAAACATCTTTAAACTGTTTTAAGTTGTATTTTTTATTTCCATTTTTCATCTTTAAACAGCACCAAACATTCAGTGTTTTCTATTTTCTTTGAAAATGAAAATGAAAATAAGATTGTTGTCAAAAACCAAACACACTCTTAGATTTTCTATTGTCCTCTGCTGTCCTAGTTATATTGAATTTCTCACCTAACACGATGATCAATACACACACACACACACACTCTCTCTTTAGGACACATTTATTTAATTAATTCAACAAACATCACTTCTCTCGAAGTCTTCTTGATTATTTCATAGACACTTGAAACTTTTTCCCTTTCTTCAAATAGTCTTGGTCCAACTACAACAATATCTGTAAATCCTAAGATCTATAGATACTAATCAGAAAATTGGGCTGTGTTTTCCAATCACAAACTGGACCATTAAAACTAGCAAAATAAATAGCATATAATTTTAAATAATATGGATGCTCACCCAGATAAGCACTTGTCCAAAATTGCAGTAAGTTTCTTCCCAAACCCTGGTACTATCTCATGTTGAACAGCCTCTTCAAGTTGAAGCCACTCCTAAAGCACAATAACGAATGATATACCACTCAAGTTCAAAAATTCCATCTACAGAATATGTAGACATGAATTACTGGATGAACATCACTTACTTCATCAGCACGTATAAAATTAAGTTTTTCATTAGCAATTTCTTCGCAGCGTACAGTGGCTACCATGACCTACAAATGAAGAGAAGAATAAAATTTAAGCCAACAATCATTGTAAATTCAATTCCGCAATTGAGAAAGCAATCAGATCGTCACCTTGTGTGCAGGCAAATCAAGGTCTTTATTCTCCTTTATAACTTTCCAGATCTGTTGCGCACTAAATGAAAATCCTGAAGCAGGAACAACGCCACGACGATCACCAGCAAGTCCACCAGGAGCAATAGAATGAAAAAATCTTTGTCTTAAACTTGCAACCTTCATCGATTAATAACACAAATTAATTAGCAACCATAAAAGACTGATCCTAGTCAACTGATGGATGACAGCTAAACTAAAAGAAAATTTACATTATTTCGAGTTGACCAAGCACTTCATTTTTTATTTTTTTTTTTTACAGTATGAGGTGGGCTTGACCTCAGATATGAGGGCAAGGTGAAGAAAAATCAAAATAAGACAATAAAAAATAAGGCAAGGCTGGTAAGCTGTGGTTCTTTTGAAGACCAATGCAAACAAAATGGCTCCACATCCTAATATCCTCTTGCCATGGTGATATTATTGTCATTGATTCAGCTGATCAAGAACTATTACTGTAACTACTGTTACTCAAAAATAATAAGAACTCCTGAAAATAAATTACATGAACCTAATAATTTTGTCTACCATATCATTAAAAAAAAACACACAGCAATCCCCTGATAATTAGTATTACCAAATTCTCTTAACAGTGCAACAAATCACCTCATGCATGAACCATAATAAAAGACATGTTGGTTAATCAAAGAAACAGGTATCAAAATTTCAATAAACTGCTGGTTTATTTTCCCTAAAGGACAGCAGTTTGAAGTGGATGACAAAATGCTTCAACAAGGGTGATTCTGGCCAGCTGTCAAGAATAATCTTCTAGATAACAAGTCTATTGATGATGCAGTCTGGTGAAGTACATGGTTTACATGCTGGTTTTGAATATGGGAAGCAAAATTTATGCCAAAAGTAACCTCTCTTATTTAGTTATTTATAAGCCTAGCACTCATTTTGACATCTGATCCTGTTCTTAGGAGTCTATTTGGACTAGTTGAATTTTGCTACCCACCAAAAGAAATTGCATTGCAGACACTGAGTTGACCAACTTCTGCTCAGGAATTAAACTATGAATTTCATTGAGTTCTCAATTAAACAGATATCTACTCGTATACAACTATGATGAAGTGGCATTTACCTTTTTATCTTCTATATAAAAGTAGTTGGAACTTGGAAATAGTCCCACTTCAGTTCTCTCTACAGTGACTTAACAGCTGGGCTCTTTTAAATCCTGTAACTCCCTTCCACCATTTCTCTTCTAATCACACCATGTTCTAGGTTTAGCTGCATGTGTTCCTTTTAGAAGTAATCTAAGGCTATTCTAACCCCTGATAAAATGACTCTAACTCCCCACCTGCCATTTTACATTGTGTATTGCTAATCTATATAGAACTGTTCCATGTTGTGTTTATTGGAGGTTGTAGAGCTTGCTATTTCATGAGAAGTGGGTGCTCCACACAAGTGTCAAAACAATGCAACAGCTTGATTTGCATTGTTCCATGCAAGAAACATATGTTGTGACCCATGACAATGGCTTGGCATCCCACTATCGCAATTGTTAGTACAGGGCACCCATATCGAGTGTTAGTATGGGACAACTTGAAAATGGACCACAGCAGGATGAGACATGGAGTGTCTCATCCCATGAAAAAACCGAAACAGCCTTATCTCATGATATTTAAAACCCTGACCTATGAGCATGCCATCCAAGCAATCAAAAAAGCCATGAAGCATATCAAAACCACCAAATAAATTGTAAGTTGAGTTAATTTAGTAGAATGATAGACAATGCCCGCGTAGTTGGGAAAAGGCTTAGATGAGTTGAGTTGACTTGTATAGACAATGCCCATATATGACAGTGCACCTGTTCTTTGAATAGGTCTTCTTTCTCTTCATAACTTGAAAGAGCCACAACATCAACCTGGGTAATTATATCAAATTAGATAATACAGTAACAAATGCAATTTCTTGAGAAATGGATAAATATAAAAATCTTTATCACATACAACTCATTTGCGATAGCTTACGTTAAAAAATTCACTAAGTGGAGTTTCTTTGTGAGCTTGTGGTTTTGGAACAGAATCCCATATCTACAAAGAAAATTTTGAGGTTAGAAAATGAAAATGGAAATAGCATAAATGCAGTGATCAACCATTAGATAACACAAACCTTCCATTAGATAACACAAACCTTTTCAATATCTTCCCTCAGAACAGGTTCCAAATTTTCGAGAGGAGTCTGTTCACGTGGAAAAAGGAAAAAACACATAATCAAAACATGTAAGAATGATTAAAGGAAAAGAAACACCTTTTCAGATGGGACAGAGGAAAGAATATTGCACCTTGGTTTTATCACGTATGACAAATAATAATGTTGTTTTACGAGGACTAAACAATCGCATCATGACCTGTTAATATGAAACAAACAGTAAAAACTAAATTGAACTAAAGCTCATGGACTACATTATTACATGGATTTCACACCTCAAACTTACCTGGAACACTGTCTTTAAAAGAGGCTTATTGGCAGCCTGTTCTCGGCCAATATCATGACACCACCTACATTAAGAAGGTACTTCAGAAACACATTGATTTTAAATTATGGCAAAATTTAGAAACCTAAACACGATTGGAAAGGGGAAATAAAATGCATGCAGTGTGATGACCAGCAGGCTTACATATTTATGAGCACTATGTCCGAGACAGCCAGAGCAAAAAGGGCACTCTGCTTCTCAAATGCAGTATCATCCTGGAGATAAAATAGATGATAAAACAAATCTTTAGTGTGCCAACAACTAGACAAGAAATTTAGAATAGTGGTGCAATGGAAAAGATAAACATACTCCTAGGAAAAAGAGATGCTAGTCTTTTCAGTTACGTTCAAAAGCCACAACAGACGATAAAGTCATGGCCAACCATTTTCTTTCCTAATTGATAATTAATGCAAGAGGGTGCTAATAATAATATAGATTATGAAACAAAATAGGGTGCTAATAGAAACATAATATACGAAACAAAATAAAGAATATAATTTACTTGGCATGAAGATGGTCCAAGACATTCCCAATAAGAAGCAATAACTGGAATTTCTGATCCTAGATTATTTCAAAATATAGTACCTTGTGTCTACAAAACAAAAGACATGTGATAGAACCTAATTCTCATGTTTCTCACTCAGTCCAATTCTTTTAATTCACCACATCTCGTTTGATTGAACACCTTTAAATTATTTATTTTTGTCATCTTTACAGATCTACAAGAAGGTCATTTGACCAATACCCCAAATCAAGGATTTCACCAAACGGATGGGAAACACTCTGAACCAGTCAATAATAAAGAACCCCACATGCCTTAATTAGAGTCCAAGTCATCAAAAGATGCACAGTGAAGTGCATTCTTTAGGTAACAGGTGTACATCTTGGGTAACATGTAAACAAAATGCTGGAATGGAAAGTCAAGTTGTACTCTACAATCTATTTTACAAATGTGAAATCCTATTGCATATGTTAAAATAGTACCTCTCCTCGCTCTCTTCCATCAGTGCCTTCCAAATCCATTACAAGAGTAAATGGCTCAATATCAGCACACCTTGCCAACCAAACTCCTTTAGTAGTTTGTGACCTAAAAGAAAGAAAGAACATTTCATTTGAGTGAACTCAACTAAAACAAAACAGATTTGGTAATGCTGACAAGAAGTCTGTGATGATCAAACACTTGCCTTCCCCTGAAGGCATCCATTTCCCTGAAGTTGGTACGGAACAGATGATTCAAAAGAGTGCTTTTCCCTGTCCAAAATCAAGAAAAATCAGGAAAGACCTTTAGAATACAGTTTAATAGGCTGATCTATATGTATGTGATGTTCAGAAATAAGAAATCCAAAAGCTGGCAGAAGTGCAACCTTGCGGTGCCAAATGTAGCTTTGAAATTTGAGACCCATGGATCTCAAGCATTTGAATAAATGCATAATTTGCAGAAACTATTTCAAAAATGTATGCTTCAATGTTCCTATCTTGGCCAAAAACAAGTATCTACAGAATGATCGAACAACTAAAGCGCCATAAACTATTTATGGTATTTACAAGTGAACATACTTTCAGCAGTATAACATTAACCTACATGGATAGAAGCAAATGATATGATCTGCCCACTGGTAATCTTGCAGTACAGTAACACTAGCGATAGCAGCAACAAAAACATGGATGTTAGATGCGAGTAATCAGAGGAAAAGTCTATATTTCTGTCGAACCACCAACACTTTCAGCAGACAAAATAGCAAATGTTCCTAGTTCAAGATCACTATATATTGCATCTACACTTTGAGGTGTGATGAATACCAAACAAGAATAATTCAAACAATATATCCACTATCTTAAGATGCTTTGCAGAAAATACCTGAAAGCTTGGAGCAGGTATTTGATCATGCATCATATGAAAAGTTGGATCAACAGCATCAATCTGATATTCTCAATTTTTTTTTTCCCTTTTGGAAGCATCTATGCCACAATGTATTTTGCCTTGTGTACTCTTACATGATACCGAGCATTCTATGAAATTCAATAACCTAAACAAATCTTTTAATTCAATTTACTACTTTTGAGAAATTATAGAGCAAGAACCTCATGAGTTCTGGTCCTGAACTCTTCTCTTCCGAAGCTTCTTCATCAATCGTAAATGTCACTTTCAATAAACTTAAACTACAAGAGCATACAATCTTCAGGTTTCAGTAAAACAGGAAATATTAATCTTTAAAATTTCAGATAGTTTACGATATTTACCAACAAAAACTATTTGTTATGTGCAATAACTCCATTCCAAGTCAGAAATGTGAAAAATGGAAACAAGCACATCAAGAAAGTCAAACAGAACATTTTGTCCAAACAATAACACTATACAAAAACAATGATAGCTGATTGGAGTTTATTGATTTTTTTTTAAAAAAAAAAAAGACAATCAAGATATGAGCCAACATACCACTACTTTGAGGGCCCATTATAGAGACCACTGCATAAGACAACCCACATTCAACTAGCTTCATTGTCTTCATAAAATTCTCGATACCAGCAACATTGAATGCACCATCTCCATCAATGAGTTGGGTAGAACAACAATCTTCACCCATTTCTGGAATACAAAATGGAAGGCTAACATCAATACCGTTTGTTATTATGGTTCTATTCAAAGGGCACAGAGCAAGAAGAAATGACAATTAACTGATAATATAGAGATAGCCAAGCAAATAAACTAATTTATCTGATTCAATATTTGATAACATTGCTCATAATAATGAAGTCATTAGAGCACAAACTCACCAACCTTTTAATGCAAAGAAAGAAAGAAAGAAAGAAAGAAAGAAATTTAGATGATGGGTGTCTCCACTGAAATTTGATCAGGTTTACATTTGAATTTTAGTCTCACATCGATGATCCGACTGATCTACTACCTTTAAAACGGCTCAAAACATCGATGCGGAACTCCCATCATCTAAATTTAAGCTCTCTCTCTCTCTAACAACCTCTCTTCCACAAAGGGCTCAGACCCGGACAATTTCCCAGAATAAAAGAACAGATTCTTGTGTATAATCCAGAGATCAAAAGAACTAGTACAAGAAATTTCATGCTTCAATTGCGTTCAAGACCAGCGACTATTTATAGCATCGCGTCTTTTATTATCGTTAGGTTCTTAGAGCAAGTCTAAACATTAATCCGAAAAAAAGCAATTAGTTCGTTCCGTCGGAATTACATCCTTGAAGGTAGATATAAAAGGTCTTTATTTGATCCCAAGAGGGAGAGATTTCTCTCTCGCTTAAAGAAAGGATCCTCCACTGAAAACGAATTCTTAATAACTTCAAGAAACGACCCAAATCAATGACATGGTTTAATCCAATCATGAATCAAAAACAATCTTTTTATCCATAAAATAAAATAAAACATTTACTTTCAAGACTAGAATCCATCTCAAGAATTAATTAAAGCGTAAACCCCTAATCCAAACAGATCATCGAATTGAATAAAAACTCATCATCCACCATTTCGAAAAGAAAAGAGCACAGAGAAGTAGTAGTTCAAGTCGAACCCTCATCACCGCAAATATCGGACCTAAATCTCATCGAAACAGCCGAATTTAAGAGCAGATAAAGCGAAGAACTTCGAATCGAAAGCGAAGCGGGGAGAGCCGTACCGACGGAAAGGGAAGGCGAGATCGAGCGGGGTGCCACGGAGACCCTCTCGCGACGAATTCCAAGGCCAGGGCCTGCGCGTCCGGCAGCGGAAGGAGGGAAGGGGGAGACCGAGAGGGACCGATCTAGCATCGCCATCGCGTCACTTTAAAGTAGTAGAAATCAAATTCACCTCCCCGTAAAAATAATTAACAAATAAATATACGTACGAATATACGCCATTGTCTACGTATTTTTGACGCACGCCCCTCTCTCGCTTTTTTTTTTCCTGATTTTTTTTTCTTGAATTTTTTTCTTCTTGAACGAGTTCGAAATGCGAGGAGATGATGGGCAGGGGAAAGTGGGACCCATGCACCGACCTTGGAACCGCCCACCTGTCCGGACTCCGCCCACTTTTCTCTCTCCATCTCTACTTCTTCTCGGTCTTCCCACCGCCTCTTTTTCTCTCTCTCTCTCCGTCCCCTCCTCCTCGGAACAGCGGTCGGTCGTCGCACGTGTACCGTTCAACGGTGGGATGGCTCGATGATCCCATCATCCGCGCGATTATTTCGGTGTATCGCATTTATTCCCGCCTAACCAGCAACCATCATTGGGTGATTCTGATTCAAGATTTATGATTAGGAGATAACAAACTGTCCTGATCGAACGGTTCGTTTTGATACAATGCCGTTGTAGTATAGGATGCAATATCCTGCACCATGGATCCAAAGGCATCATGGATGGTGTGGGGGTGGCGTGGCGGATTAGCTTTCGCTTTATTCCTACCGTCCAAAAGGTGGGGTCGTGAAATAATGTGACGGCTGATGCAAGCGTTGCCGAAAGCTTGTGACTATCATTTCCGAAAAAAAATAAAAGAACCGGCCAACCAAGCGGCGCCTCTCGCCTTTTTAGTGGGAACAATATAACATTCACTTGTATGGCCACCGTATAAGCTATGGTTCCTAGCTGAATATTGAATCGGTACGAACCCAAGATGCTATTGAGTTGCAAATAATATATACACGTCCTAGAAAAAATTTTAGAATATTTTATAAAATTGGTCATATATTTTTCACTCTTTGCAAGATTAGTGAGAGTAAAGTTTAGTAGTGTTTGAAATAGGTAATAAGAAGGGATATCCTCTTATTCCCAAAAGGAATAACTATAAGGGATAGCTGTTAACCAAAGGGATAATTCATGGTTAATCATGGTTAATCATGGGTTATTTCCTCAATTTATTTTCCAGAAAAAGCAGGAATAGCTAATTATCCCTCCAAATAAGAGTAAAAAAAGTTATTCTATAAATTTATTTTTTTGCATTTGATATGATCAATGGGATAGCCAAGGAATATCTCTAGGGATAACTAGGGGATAAACTCTATCCCGTACACTTATTCATGGATAATTTTTTTCTATCAAACACTACCTAACCGAATGTTTGATGCCAGGGTCAACACTTGCTAGCCCACACCGCCCTCGATTATAAATATATAATCTTCGCGTCATTTCATCCCATTATTGCACCATATAATAAGTATTTTGTATCTTATTTTACCTTCAATCGATAGTAGACAATTGATCCTGCTTAACAATAAGAGATTTTATATTAGAGTTTTGGATTAGGTGTTCATGAATTTTGAACTAGGTAATCATAGTGCTCTTTGACCATGTACTTTGAATTCTCAAGTAGATAATTGAATCTCTCTCTCTCTCTCTCTTAAAATAAAACCAGAATTGGAAGTATGAAACCATGGTGCGACAAGATCCATCAATATTTATTAAATAGTGATGTGGCTAATCACACAGTCAAGCGTCACGATAACAACCAGCACCATTTTTTCAACGAAAGTAATGACTTCGGTTGGTTTTAAGTTTGGCTTCGGTCTCGGATTCGACTCGGCCTCGACTTCGGCCTCGGATTCGGCTCGGCCTTGGCCTCGGTCTCGAGTCCCGGCTCGGCCTCATCCTTGGATCCCACTTCGGCCTCGGTCTTGGCCCTAGCCTCAGTTCATACTACACTCTCTCTACTCTCATGAAATCAACTCCGAATATCGAGCGCCGTGATCTAAAACACTAGCTGCAACACGGCTTGCCCGCCTGTAGTTGCCAAAATCACGGGTAGTTGCCAACACACCCAACAGTTGCCAGTATTTACGGCGCCCGCTCAGCAACGACGTACCCACCCGCCGTTCACAGAGCTGATCCTGAGGGATTCGACGGTTCTAACAACGAGGGGTAAAAGGAACCCCCGGACATGTATAAAAGAGGACCCTAGCTCATAAGGCGGGAGACTGAATCTCAACTCTCTCATCTGAATTCATGTTCCCAAAGTCGCTAACTTGAGCATCGGAGGGTCCCCGCTGGAACCACCGGTCCAGGATTTCTCTTGCAGGTTCCTAGAGGAAGGAGGCGACCCTATCACATTCCTGAAGACCCACGAAGATCTCCTCTTGCCCGACGCTTTTCGAAAGTAATTTGGCAGCAACAGATCGGCACGCCAGGAAGGGGAGCAGTCACAGCAGACAGGCGTTTACCCTCATGCATCTACGACCCCACGCCCTTTGTAAGGAAGAAGATGGTGATGACACGAGCATAGGAGGCTTCCACCAGCCTGGCCGCAGGATGCCTCCCATGGGCTGAATAGTCGGAGGCCAACCTCCCTATTCCGCCTCCCATGCAACTGCATGCTAGCCAGGCCAATTGGCTCGATGCCCTGACTCATCAGGTGCAAGATTTGATGGTGGTAGTGCGGGGACTGCAGGAGCAGGGCTCCGCCACCATGCCTGCGCCACCTTAACCCCCTCCGCCTCATATGGAGGGTCATGGAGCTAATTGATCTCCCCGCAGCAGGACCTCTCTGGAGGCCTCCCACCACTCGTCCCTGAAGCATCGCCGCCGGGAGACTTCTAAGTGGCGAGGGTCTCCTTCCCACCATTCTGATCGTCTCACCGACGGTGTGGTGAGAAGGAACCAAGGAACGTGCATCCTCTGCACCGACGGCCTTCCCCATCTTCATCTTTCGACTCCTCAGAAGAAGATACTAACAGGAAGACCGCTCGCTGGGCCAAGCAATGGCTGGATGAATACCATCAACGGTTGGAAGAGCTTAGCCGCAGGATCACCAATCCGAATGGGACGGATTACGACCACCGTTCCCCTCTCTCTCGCTGCATTATGGCGGAACCGGTCCCACCTCGGTTCCATCTTCCCTAGCTGGATCCCTACGATGGCACTATAGATCCTCTGGACCACCTGGAAAGCTACAAGGTCCTCATGCAAGTCCAAGGGGCGACAACTCTCTTCTCTGTGTTGCCTTCCCGGCTACGCTTCAGAAGGCAGCACGTGCGTGGTATTCCGTTTACCACCATGCAGTATCAACTCGTTCAAGCAACTCGAGCGATCTTTCCTGGCCCACTTTGACGCATGCCGGAAGATCCCCCTGGTAGCTGATAGCCTGTTCACCGTCCATCAGAGGAGCGGTGAACCCCTGAAAGACTTTGTGAATCGGTTCAAGGAAGCAGCATTGGAGGTATACAACCTTGAGGACTCTGTGGCCACGCTGGCTCTGAAGAGAGGACTCCGTCCTTCCAGGTTTGCCTATTCCCTAAACAAAAAGCCTCCTTGCTCCTATGCTGAACTATTGAGCCGGGCAGAAGTACATTCGTGCGGATGAAGTAGACTCCTCTAGAAGGGAGGCTGACAAAGGATCCAGCAAGAAGCCGACATCTTCGGAACCTACTGGGACACGGTCCAGGAAGCCAGAGCTGTCCCGTCGATCAGATAACCGGCCTCAGACACTGGTCCCCAAAGAGCACTTCACTCCGTTGGCTCGCCCTGATATCCCACATTCTGTTGGAGATTGAGGGCGAGCCCTACCTCTGGCGTCCCCCTCCCATGAGGCCTGGGGTCGCTCGTAGCAAAGAACTCTACTACCGATATCACAGAGACTATGGCCACGATATTGAAGACTATCGTCTGTTGAAGAAGGCTATGAAGAACTCATCCAGCAAGACCACCTAAGCAAATTCGTCCAGAGAGGAAATACAGCTGCCCCGGGCCCGTCGGCTCCTCCTGCCTCTTAGATTGACGTGGACAACGCCCCAATAGAGAAGACGGTAGCTATGATATCCTGGGGGTAGGTGGTTCTAAAAGACAACGAGAGGAGGGAGAAGACTCTGTAATTCCCTTCTCAAAAAGGGACCTAGAGGGGGTAGTCAATAAACACGATTATAGCATCGTCGTATATATGACGATCGTGAAGTACCCTGTAAAACGAATTTTGGTTGACAGTGGAAGTTTGGTGGATGTTTTGAGTTACGATGCTTTCGTTAAAATGAATTTTCCTAGAAGTTCTCTTCGACCCATCATCACCCCCTTGATGGGTTTTATCGGAGATTCTGTGAGGGTCGAGGGAGAAGTCATCCTCCTGCCATAGCCGGGACTCTGCCGCGTCAGAGCATAGTTCTTATGAACTTTCTGGTAGTCCGAGTCCCACTGGCCTACAACGCTATCTTGGGGAGACCCGGTTTGAACCTACTGGATGTCGTTATCTCCACCAAGAGATTATTGGTAAAGTTCCTCACCCACGAAGGAATCGGGGAGATGAGGGGAGAACGGAGCCTTATCGCTATGCTACCACTTGGCCCCCAGTCCACAAGGGATGGTGTCGGCAACAACGCCCGAACCGCCCGACTCCCGAGACTTGGAGAGAGGGGGGAACCAGCCGAACACCTGCTGACCTTCCCCTTGGGGGAGGACCTGACAAAAACCATCCAGGTCGGAGCACTACTTCCGGAGGAGGCGCGCGATCAGCTCCTTTTTTTCCTGCAAGCCAACTCCGACATCTTTGCATGGTCATCATCTGATATGCCAGGCATCCCTAAGGAGGTAATCACTCACCAACTCAACATCAAGCCGGAATGCCGGCATGTCCGATAGAAGAAGAGAAGCTTCGCCTCAGATAGGCAAAAGGCCATTGACGAAGAGATCCGCAAGCTGAAGGCTACCGGTCACATTTGGGAAGTTCACTACCCCGACTGGCTGGCTAACGTCGTGATGGTCCGCAAGGCCAACGGGAGTTGGAGATGTGCATAGATTTCACTGACCTCAACAAAGCATGCCCCAAGGACAGTTTCCCCTTGCCTCGGATTGACCAGCTGGTGGACGCCACGTCCGATCACGAGATCCTTAGTTTTATGGATGCCTTCTCTGGGTACAACCAGATCAAGATGAACCCGGCAGACAAGGAAGCTACCGTTTATAACCGAGAAATGATATACTACAAGGTGATGTTGTTCGGACTAAAAAACGCGGGGCCACTTACCAAAGACTAATGAATAAAGTCTTTGAGAACCAGATCGAATGCAACATGGAGGTATACGTGGACGACATGCTGACAAAAAGTGTCCATGCCACCGACCTGACAGAGACCTTTGCAACCTCCGCGGTACAGATGAGGCTGAACCCTCGCAAGTGCGCCTTTGAGTGACAACCGGTAAATTCTTGGGTTTTATGGTGACACAACGAGGAATCGAGGCGAACCTCGATAAGGTCCGAGCCATCTTGAACATGAGGTCTCCCGCCAACAAGAAGGAAGTGGGGCGCTTGACCAGAAGGGTAGCAGCCCTGAGCCGTTTTCTATCCAAGTCCGCAGAGAGATGTCCGCCCTTCTTCAAGGCTCTGCGCAAAGTCAACAGTTTCGAATGGACGAAGAGTGCAAGAGGCCTTCGATGGGTTAAAAGAGTTCCTGTCCACCCTGCCACTGTTGTCTATACCAAGGAGCGAGGAAGAACTCCTTCTATACCTCACGACCTCTCCTGAAGCTGTCAGCTTTGTGCTTGTCTGCATGGACACGACGGGACACAAAAGCCAGTGTATTACACCAGCAAGGTGCTCCATGACGCCGAGACTAGATATTTAAGAGTCGAGAAGATCATTTTCGCATTGATCATCTTTGCACAGCGTCTCAGGCCCTATTTCTAAGCTCACCCGATCGTGGTAGTCACAAACCAACCGCTCGGAGCGATCATTTCTCGTCCTATACCTCTGGCCGGCTGGCAAAGTGGGTGCTTAAGCTGGGAGAGTTTGACCTGTTGTTCCGACCCAAATCAGCTATGAAGTCTCAAATCTTAGCGGACTTCCTGGTTGAGTGCATGTGGGCAGAAGAGCAACCGAAGAGTCCCATGCAAACCCCTCAAATGCCGAAGCCGAGGAGAGAGGGAGTGACTGGCTCCTTCACGTAGACGGAACGTCAAACTCTCAAGGAAGCGGAGTGGGCCTCATTCTGGCTAGTCCAGATGGAGTGGTGACCGAGTACACCCTCCGTTTCCTTTTCCCAGCCACCAACAACCAAGCCGAGTATGAAGCCCTATTGTCAGGAATAAGACTAGCTCGCGAGCTCGGGGTGAAACACCTTAGAGTTTTCACTGACTCCCAGCCAGTCTCCGCCAGATTAAGGGGAAATACGAGGCGCGAGATCCCACATGTCCCGTTACCTAAGTATGGTGCGGTCACAAGCCTCTCCCTTGTCTCACTTCAACATCAGTTACATTCCCCGGAGAAAGAACGCCTGAGCTGATGCTTTTCCCGACTAGCCACCTTGGCCGATGGGACTCTGGGAAGAACTTACATAGAGCATCTGGAAGCCCCAAGCATCGACGCAGTGGAGGAATCCATGCCAGTCCGACAAAAGCCCTCCTGGATGGATGTTTACATCCGATACTTCACCACTGGCACCCTCCCAACTGACCCAGCCGAAGCCAAGCTATTCAAGTGGCGAGTACACAAGTTCCTGATGTTCGATGGGCAACTGTACCGAAGATCTTTCTCTTATCCCCTCCTCAGATGTGTTGGTCCCGCAGATGCCGACTACGTCCTCGGGAGATCCACGAAGGTATTTGCGGAAACCACTTGGGGGGCAGAGCGCTGTCACACAAGGCCTTACGCCAAGGCTACTACTGGCCACCATGCGGGAAGACGCGGCTGAGCTGGTTCGAAAGTGCAATAGCTGTCAGCGGCATGCTAATATCCAGCGGCTGCCGACCTCTCAATGAGCCCTCTGTCAGCTCCATGGCCATTCGCCCAATAGGGGATGGATATTCTAGGCCATTCCCTCCAGCTTCTGGTTAGCGGAAGCTTTTGCTCATCGTCATCGACCACTTCACAAAGTGGGTGGAGGCTGAAGCGCTAGCCAAGATTACCGAAGTCAAGGTGAGAAACTTCTTTTGGAAGTCGGTTATTTGTCGGTTCGGACTACCCCACATGCTTGTTACCAACAACGGGCGCCAGTTCGACAATGTTCCTTTCAAAGAATTCTGCGTCGAATTGGGAATAAGTCAAAAGTTCACCTCTGTCGGCCATCCCCAGACAAACGGATGGCAGAAGTGACAAATCGGACAATCCTTTAAGGGCTTAGGACACGTCTAGATGACTTCAAAGGAAGGTGGGTAGAGGAGCTTTCGAACGTGCTGTGGACGTACCACACGATGCCCCGAACCCCCACTGAAGAAACTCCTTTCAGCCTTGTGTTTGGATCGGAAGCAGTTATCCTAGTGGAGATCGGCATCCCTAGTCCTCAGACGCAAGCATACCATGAGGAGGACAACCCCAACCAGTTGAGAGCCAGCCTTGACCTTGTTGACGAACTTCGTGATCAAGCGCGACTCAGGATGGCCTTCTACCGACAACGAGTCATAAAATATTACAATGCTCAAGTTCGCCCCAGAACATTCCTCCCAGGCGATCTGGTTTTCAGACGAGCCGAAGTCTCCAAACCACAGAAGGAAGAAAGCTGTCTTCCAACTGGGAAGGGCCCTACCGAGTCTCCGATGCACTCCATCAGGAAGCGTACCGGATCGAAGAGCTAGACGGGAAGCCTCTCCCGCGCACTTGGAACGTAGACAACCTACGTCGGTACTATCAATAGTTTGCTAATGTCCTCAATTTGAGCACGTCAGGTAGAATGGTATTCATTTTCTCACTAACAAAAACATCTTTGAGCGATCTTGTTTCTCACTTGAAGCCCGACTCCGCATCGGCCCTTGAAGCCCGACTCCGCGTATTTGAAGCCCGACTCCGCGTCAGCACACTCGCTCGATCCCGTGTCGGCATTTGAAGCCCAACTCCGCATCGGCACACTTGCTCGACTCCATGTCGGCACACTCGTTCGACTCCGTGTCGGCACACTCGCTCGACTCCGCGTCGGCACACTCGTTCGACTCGTGTTGGCACACTCACTCGACTCCGCGTCGGCACACTCGTCCGACTTATGTCGGCACACTCGCTCAACTCCGCGTTGGCACACTCGCTCGACTCCGCTGGTACCTAAATCAGCTCTCAAGCTGAGGTACCGACGCTTTCTAGCCCGGTCTGTCCTTAAACCAATGGTGTGTCGGTGTTTCTACTCCCTTTGCACTACCGGCTCTGACATCGTCCTATGATGTATGGTCGGATCTTCTACCCTTTAAGTTATTGGTCCTTGGTAAACCAAGACGTTGGCTATACTTGTTTATGGCTTCGGCCTCGGCTAATCTTCAGAATTGGTTCGCATCGACCTATTCGCTAGAAAACTTGGCTACGACACAAATCGAATAGGCACTACGGATCAAAAAGATTCATTAATAGCAAAGAGTTCACAAAATTGCCGATCAAGTCGGACTTGATACAAAAAAAAAGAAACTCTTTGCAAGATTAGTGTAGCAGAGTTTAAGATAGTGTTTGATAGAAAAAATATTATTCTTGGATAAATATACGGGATAGAGTTTATCCCCTGGCTATCCCTAAGGATATCCCTTGACTATCCCATTAATCATATCAAATGCAAAAAGATAAATTCATAGGATAACTTTTTTTACTCTTATTTGGAGGGATAACCAGTTATTCCTATATTTTTTAGGAAATAAATTGAGGGGATAACCCATGGTTAACCATGATTAATCATGAATTATCCCTCTGGTTAACTTTATTTCCAGCTATTCTTTAAATAGTGTTTGAAATAGGAAATAAGGAGATATCCCCTCTTATTTCAAAAGCCATAACTTAAGGGATAGCTGGGAATAAAGTTAACCAAAGGGATAATCCATGGTTAACCATAGGTTATGGGTTATCCCCTCAATTTATTTCCTAGAAAATGCAGGAATAGCTGGTTATCCCTCCAAATAAGAGTAAAAAAAAGTTATCCTATGAATTTACCTTTTTGCATTTGATATGATTAATGGGATAGCCAAGGAATATCCCTAGGAATAGCGATAAACTCTATCCCGTACACTTATTCATGAATAATATTTTTTTATCAAACACTACCTTATAATTATGACTTTTGGAAATAAGAGAAGATATTCAGGTGATATTTTCTCTTATTTTCTATTTCAAACACTACCTAAGGTAGTGTTTGATAGAACAAATATTATCCATGGATAAGTGTACGGGATAGAGTTTGTCCCTTGGCTATCCCTAGGAATATCCCATTGATCATATCAAATGCAAAAAGGTAAATCCATAGGATAACTTTTTTTTACTCTTATTTGGAGGGATAATCAGCTATTCCTGCATTTTCTAGGGAATAAATTGAGGGGATTATCCCTATGGTTAACTTTATTCCCAGCTATTCCTTAAGTAGTGTTTGATAGCCCAAAAGCTATCCCCGGATAAATGTACAGGATAGCATTTATCCAGGGGATAGCTGAGGGAATAAGCACCTTTTTAAAGTTACAAGTCTGCCATCAAGGGATAACTTTAATTATTCCTGGGTTCCCTAGGGAATAAGTTCAGAGGATAACCCATGGTTAAACATGAGTTATCCCCTTTGGTTAAACTTTTTCAGACCTATCCCTTCTAGCTATAGCATTTGGGAATAAGGAGGGATATCCAGGGAATATCCTCCCTTATCCTCCATATCAAACACTGCCTTATAGTTATGGCTTTTGAGAATAAGAGGAGATATCCAGGGGATATCCCCTCTTATCCCTATTTCAAACACTACCTAAAAGAATAACCGTAAACTTAGTATGCCATTTAAAATTTCCGCCCTTTCCCATTTAAGATGGGAAAATGTTTGATGCCAAGGTCAACACTTGCTAGCCTGCATCGCCCTCGATTATAAATATATAATCTTCGCGTCATTTCATTCCGTTATCGCACCATATAATAAGTATTTTGTATCTTATTTCACCTTCAATCGATAGTAGACAATTGATCCTGCTTAACAATAAGGTAGTGTTTGATAGAAAAAATATTATCCATGGATAAGTGTACGGGATAGAGTTTGTCCCTTGGCTATTGCTAGGAATATCCCTTGGCTATTCTATTGATCATATCAAATGCAAAAAGGTAAATTCATAGGATAACTTTTTTTTACTCTTATTTGAAGGGATAACCAGCTATTCCTGCATTTTCTAGGGAATAAATTGAGGGGATATCCCATAGTTAACCATGGATTATCCCTTTGGTTAACTTTATTCCCAGCTATCCCTTATAGTTATAGCTTTGGAAATAAGAGGGCATATCCCCTAGATATCCCCTCTTATCCCCTATTTCAAACACTACTAAGGTAGTGTTTGATAGCCCAAAAGCTATTCCTAGATAAATGTACAGGATAGCATTTATCCAGGAATAGCTGAGGGAATAAGTACCTTTTTAAAATTACAAGTCTGCCATCAAGGGATAACTTTAGTTGTTCCTAGGTTCCTTAGAAAATAAGTTCAAAGGATAACCCATGTTTATCCTCTCTGGTTAAACTTTTTCAGACCTATCCCCTCTAATTATAGCATTTGAAAATAAGAAGGGATATCCAGAAAATATTCCCCTTATCCCCCATATCAAACACTACCTAAGGTAGTGTTTGATAGAAAAAATATTATCCATGGATAAGTGTACGGGATAGAGTTTGTCCCTGGCTATCCTTAGAGATATCCCTTGGCTATCCCATTGATCATATCAAATGCGAAAAGGTAAATCCATAGGATAACTTTTTTTCTCTTATTTGGAGGGATAATCAGCTATTCCTGCATTTTCTAGGGAATAAATTAAGGGGATATCCCATAGTTAATCATGGATTATCCCTTTGGTTAACTTTATTCCTAGCTATCCCTTATAGTTATGGCTTTTGGGAATAAGAGTGGATACCAGGGGATATCCCCTCTTATCCTCTATTTCAAACACTATCTTATGAAATATTATATTAGAGTTTTGGATTAGGTGTTCATGAATTTTGAACTAGATAATCATAGTGCTCTTTGACCACGTACTTTTGAATTCTCAAGTAGATAATTGGATCTCTCTCTCTCTTAAATAAAACCAGAATTGGAAGTATGAAACCATGGTGCGACAAGATCCATCAATATTTATTAAATAGTAAGCACGAATAAATACTAGAAGAGTAATCTAGTAATATATTATAAAAATAAAATGGTTTGGATAAGAAAAATTAATTGTTCATTATTATGTCACAAGTACAAGAGAGTTAATTGTTGTTCAAGTTATTGAAATATGGATCATAGAACTGTTATTATACTTTGAAATGTTACTTAAAGGAAGACTTAAGTAGGGAAACATGACATCGCTAAATTAAGGTAGTGTTTGAAATAGGAGATAAGATGAGATATCCCTTGGATATCCCCTTTTATTCCAAAAAGCCATAACTATACGGGATAGCAGAGAATAAAGTTAACCAAAGGTATAATCCATGGTTAACCATGGTTAACCATGGGATATCCCCTCAATTTATTCCCTAAGAATGCAGGAATAGCTGGTTATCCCTCCAAATAAGAGTAAAAAAATGTTATCCTATGGATTTATCTTTTTGCATTTGATATGATCAATGGGATAGCCAAGGGATATCCCTAGGAATAGCCAGGAGATAAACTATATCCCGTACACTTATCCATGGATAATATTTTTCCTATCAAACACTACCTAAGACATTGAAAATTTAAGAAGTTGAGAGCCGAGAGAGTCTAACCATATTATCAAATCTTAACAATAAAAATAAAAAATATGGATTAATTTATATTTTTCTTCACTATGTTATTATTACAACACATGTTTTTTTGGTCATTAAAATTTTAATTATAAGCTTTTTATTGCCTTTAAATATTACTTGGATGTAAAACTAAATTGATAAGATACTCAAAAAGTTTACTCCCATTCTTTTTTTCAAAATCAAAATAAATTTTAACAATTTTTTAAAAAAAAAATTTTATTTTTCTTTTAATTTTAATAAATAAATTTCTTTCAGTTAACTTAATAGTTCTCTTTTTATGAAATATTTATGAAGTATATTATCAAAAAAAAAAAATATCAATCACACCGTGCACGCGTGTTGCACAGCATATTCCACGTTTGAAGCAAAAAAAAAAAAAAAAAGTTGTGGATAAAAACAACAGATAGATCGCTTCAACTCTCCGTAAAAGCTTCAAGCCTGAGGTTTTCTTTAAAATGCTGGATTAAGCTGAAATCAGGTGCTAGGGTTTATCTACCGATTCCTCATTCTACCAAAAACACGTCAGCAACCACAAGTTCTCTGACATCTGACATGTCTTAGCCCTGCATCACATGGAACCACATTAGATGGAATCCAACATCTCCTGAACATAAAGACGGAGGAAATGAGTGTAGAAGTACTCCTAGCACAAGCAATGAGAGAACGGTAGCTCATATTCCTCTCACTTTACCAAAAGACGACACAAGGAAAACAACTAGCAGCTCGACAGGTCATACCGTGCATCTTTGTCCACAGAAATTTTAGGTTACACAATCACACATATCAAGCTCAAATTCTAGGTGCAGCACTGCCTTTGACCTTTGTCCACAGCACCCATGTGCATCTGCCTTCATGCCAGGACCATACAAGACATCCACAGTTGCAAAACATGTTTTTTGGATTCAGATACCAAGGACTACTAATTAAATCTATCCAAATATCTCTCCTCCATTTAAAAAAGCACCACATATAAAATGAATGGTTGGTTTGCTGTAGATTTGAATCAAACATAAATACCAGATGCCAACAGCAAGAACAAAGAACCATAACCCTGCAATGAAAATGATGAACAATTAGCCTCGCTGGAAAAACCTGACCTCCAGCCAACTGCTTGTCATGGAGAGAAAGAGGAGGAAAAACTATTTTGCTAACCAAGTAGACAGATCATGCCACAGCTCTGGTCATGACCTCCCTTGTCAAGCTGCGGTTCTACCTAGATAAAGTGTAGCGCCCAAAGCTCACCTGCTGGCTCAGTTAACTTCGTTAATGAACCAAAACCATTTAGCCCAAAAACTCGAGTGAACTATAATTATAAGCACATAATACATCTCTTCTCCAGTAACCCTTTTCTCATGCCCATCAACTTTTGCACACTTGGGTCAACTCTAATATCATTTGTAATGCCTCAAGCCCCACTTACTGGCCCATTTAACTTTGTTAATGGATCAAAACTATTTGGTCCAAAAACTCGAGTGAAGTTAATGGATATTAAATGAACTTGAATTATAAGTACATAACACATTTCTTTTCCATCCGATGTGCAATTAAATTTGAGGTATCATATAAAGTACCTTCATAGCTGCACAAAGACACATTAAGAGAGTAATCAGCATAATCAGTAAAGCCCTTTAGCACAAATATGAAGCTCATTTCGTATACTTACAAAAGACTTTACTTCAACATTGCATTGTAGAATGTTGCAAGCAGGCACACCACTCACAAGAGCGATGAGGGTGATCTAATTTGAGTGGCTACCCATGAATCATGATGAGGTAATCCCTTGATCTGGTAGTCAAAATTAACATTTCCATGAAAACCAGCAAAAGATGCCAACCTTATCAGCCTTATTTTAGGTAACCAACTAAACATGCATGCTAGCTTTTTCTTTTTTCTAGATATGCAAGCGTAGAGCTGAATCAGCTGATGACAAAAGTTTGCATCCCATCTCAAATTGGTGGGCCAATCAGAGTAGAAATTAACTATTCAGAGTTTCAACACCATGGCATGGCCCTTATATGTTAGTCCTGGTCACTCTTTACCACATTCTATTAGCATGCTCCAAGAGTCTGATGAAAGGAAAATTGTTTAATGCACCATTCAGGCCACCACAAATGGTAAAGCAGGCATCTTGTCGCTTCTTTTGTTTATCACTAACCATGATATACAATATATCAGAAAAGCCCTACCGCTTGTCAATAATAGAATCATTCGACTGTTTATCCTCATTTAGATTTATAAATATGTTTTTCTTCTTTTTGTTTCCTTCTGGTTAAGAGATATTTCAAATATGAAACTAGGCAAAATCATGTTGGTTCTTACTCTTTACATTAGCAACATTTCTATTTATCCTTTTTCGGAAGGACATATGTAGGAGTCCTCAACGTGCACTCCAGCTGATAGGATTCTTGGAACCATTATATAATGGTGTTAGTCGAGTTGATTAGTCACATAAAGAAACAAAAGGCTCATTCTGCTCAATAGCCTCCTCTTTGGTTTCGATATTTTGTTTCCACAGGAACTAAAATGGTTAAGGCAAATGACATGAAGTAGAATCCCACAATGACTCCCCTAATGTGCTCAGATTTGAACCTCTGATCACCTGCCAGAGGCAAGGGCCCACCTAACTCTAGGATTTATAAAATGGAAGATAAAATGAAATTCTAGAAGTTTTTTTTTTTTGCTTATTCTTCTGCAGAGACATCTAGCATGGAATGACAATTCAAACAACTTGATGAGCTTAAAAGTTTCCCACAAAACTTGGCATAACTTTGTTGCAGCATGGAGCTAGACTTGAATAAAGGAACTTCCATATCCAGATGAAACAAACGGCATCAAGTCAACAACTCACAACAACACATGATGTATTTAAATGTCATGGCAAGTGGCAAAAGGATAGAAAACAAAGGGTCTTCCTGAAGGAGGGAAAAGAAAGGGCCGTCCTGCTTTCATAGGGACTACTTTTTTTTCTTCCTGCAGTTGAATAATCAAATAAATCAGTTCCTAAATATGTACAATGCATTTAGGGCCTCCAGTTCAGGATCTTAAAGTTTCTTGAATTGCAGGAGATTTTAACCAAGAGAACGAAGCTGGGTTGCTACTACAAAACCAATAGCTGGATTTAACAGAGATTTCTGCACCAGAGAGCACCTGGCAATTCAACAGATCTAGTCCTAATATCAACATGCAATGAGTCTCATGATTAAGAGGAAGAAGTAGCTAAGAATAGCTATGTTGCAGAACTCTACTTCTACTGTCTCGAGGAGAGTTTCATGTCACTAGGTCAGGCTGCAGTTGTCATCAGTGCAGTAACTGAAGGAACTATGTAAGAAGCTTTTTTACTCTAGCCAAAAAGAAACAAAATTCCATATCTAAGTGCAACATGCACATCTACTGACTAGGAAAAAGCTAAACACAGCAAGCATAGCCAACGTCCATCCCAAGTTGGACCCCAGCAAGATCCATATCTGCCTCATGCAATTCAGTGATAAACCCACACTGCACTTAATCTGAATAGCAATCTGTGTAGAGGTCCAATGCAGTGTCATTAGCCCCCAGGTCAGATCATGCTGCACCTAGGTGCATTCACAACTGCATGTACCTTGAGAAGCTTCACAGGAGATGAGGCAACAAAGTGTCCCCAAGAGTACCGTTTGCAAACTCTAGCAAGGGACCACAAAATTAGAGAAGCTCAAACAGTGCCAGGTTTCATCTAATCAACAGTTCAACTGCTCAACTTCAACTTGATGATGATGCCCCAAATGTGTGCCATACAACTTGCAAACCAAAGTTTCAACCAATATGACAATTTTAACATTTGTCAAAAGCATTTCTTTCTTAAAGTTGATGAAAGATTTGAGCTACCAAAATAAGGGTCTGGAGAAAAGGTAAATTGTTCTGAACCTCAAGCCCAACAAAAATCAATTAAACAATAACTTCAGAAATCAACAATCTCCAGATATTTCTTTTTTGGACAGGAAAAAAAATTATAGAACTGCTACATAAATTTTCGTGAACTATATAAATAGTCTCACTGGCAGCACTAAGAAGAAAGGGTTAGCAATTGACAGTAGTGCAATGGAAATGATATTTCCAATATATCAATAAAACTCCATAAATTTAATTATTTTTATAAGCCATATCAAGCCAGTCATATCTATCCAAAATCGCACGTCCACATTGAAAGCACTCTCATCTATCCTCTCCCTTCTCTCGTTTGAAATTCTTTAGCCCACATATAGGGAGGCTTCCTCTAATGGGGCCACCACAATGAGTTTGTTCTAAATAAACCATCAAAACAACAAACAAGACTCCTCCAATCTTTGTGGGTTCAGCTACATGGATCGATGTATCATCCATCCTGCTAGACATTGCCTCATAACATACTCTCGACTGATCTCGATCCTTAGGAATTCAGTGCCAAACTCTTCTTTTTATCCTCGTCTGAATCCTAATTCTTGGGTCACGGGGTCCAAACCAATGCCTCATCGCAACAAGATCCCAAAATATGCCATGCTTGAAAGGGAAAATAAAGCATTCGGATTTCAGGTCATAGCAACTACAATTTGAAAATTTTATTTTGCTTTTTTGCATCTACAAATTATTGGATTTTTAATTCAACATTGAGCTTATATGCAAAATAATTATGTATTGCGGACGGTCAAATAAGGTTAAGCCCAATTAAAAGTGATCTGCTAAGGTTTCGGTAATTTGGGCTTTAATGTATCTTATAAGGTATGGGTCTTTAGAGACCTAAGGGGTTATTTCTATTTTTATGATGAGCTAAAATAGAAATACCAAAAGATAATGATGAAATTATCTATATATAGCGGTTATAGTCCCTGGATCGTACGTACGACTCTCTTCTCTGAATTCCATTATCAGAAAGAAAATCCTAGAGAAAATTCTAAGGGGTTCTCTGGGAATACGTGTTGATCTGGAAGTCCAATCGCACGACTTTGAAAGGCCAACCACATGACTCTGGAGAGCAATCAAGCAATATAGATTCAGGTACACTTTTATTTATCATTTATGGATTCTCGATGATTGAACATGAATAATTCTTGGGCTTCATGGTGATGGTTTTCACCAAAGGTTTAGGTTTAATTTCTAACAATTGGTATAAGAGCCCCCATGTTGAATCATTGAGAATTAAATTTTAAATTTTTCGATCATATACCATTGATATTCGTATTTGTGCATATGTCTTTTCTTTGGTTTTAATCAGCAACTATGAGACAAATATTCATTAGTTTACAGAAAATTTTGTTTTGGTGCCATTGACATGCTTAATATATGTAGATCAAGTTTCTAAATAAAACAAAAATCAAAGATATTCGCTACATCGTGAAATCAGTCTCCCGTGGTCCTCTTCATTTTAGGAGACGATATTAGATAATTTTTATCTGATAAAATAAAGTTAAATTATGGATACAATTAAATTTATATTTAATTTAATTAAAAAATTTATTAGCGCTCCAATTGGGTGGAAGGGGGGTTGCGTTAGGAAAGATTCCTTTCTCCTACAAATGAAAATAGTGGGGTGTTGGGATATGGCAGGCCCTTCGCGAAGTTTCATGTTTCGTGGGAATAAAAACGAATTCTTCCACTGGGATAGATTACGTGTGAATAAAACAAAATTCTTTCGTTAGGACATGCTAATCTATTTCCACTTTTCTGCTAGAAAGAATCGGATGGGAATTTGGATAGAAATCTAAAATATCTTTCCAATAGTTTGCTAAAAATCTGATGCGGGCTTCCTTTCCGTTTCAAGTGGAATGGCATTGGTTTTCTTTTTTGAAATAATGAGGCATTGGGATATTGAAGATTTGCCAGAGTTCTGCATTTAATGCATTGAGCATCTTTTTGAAATCATGAGGCATTGGGATATTAGAGATTTGCCAAATATCTGCATTTAATGCATGGGATTTTTTAAAGGGGGCTTCATGACTTGGTATTGTTTCTGTATTTCGGGGCTTCTAGCTCTTCCACATACGGAATTTAATATATATGTGTGTGTGTGTAAATGGAATGGCTTCACAGATTATTCCAACGGATCTAATTCTATGAGCATAAGCAATCTCCTCCCATGCGGTTTAATGGTTCTATAAAGTAAAGCTTTATCCATTAGGATAAATTATTTTTTTTGTTATAAAGATGGCTTTGAAATAGATAAATTTTATTTTTGATATGAGTTGGAACCACAAAATAACATATCGTTATTTTATTTTAAGTTCAATCAAATTCAAATTAATGGTATTTTTATGCCTAATAAATTTATCTATCATTCTAAATTGAACTAATTAAAACAAGATATTACCAAAGTGACCTCTCTTGTGTAGATGGTTCATGAAAGATATTGGATGTTGTATATGTGTATATTTTATGCGAGTATTAGTTGGCCCAAAGAAAAGTTAATGCTTGGCCGAACTATACATACTTGTGATGGTAAACACGTAACGATTATAAGAATTTACATGTGAGTAATAAGTTGATCCAAAGATAGATTTATTATTTGACATGCATTATTGTTAGTGTTTGATCATTACAACAAGAGTACCACTAGTAGTTAATATTATTGTCCAAAGACTTGATATAAATATTGCACTGGATATCTTGAGATGGGATTTATCATTATTTGAATTTGTTGATATTTGGTATTAATTATTTATATAAGCATGTTATTTATATATTCTTTTATTTTCTTTTTAGCTAATGTTATTACTATTTCTGCTAACCTCAATTTAGTACCAATCCTTAATGACACTAACTTCTAGGGCAAAATAAAGGCAAGAAAAGAAAGAATAAGGTTGCTAAGGGTCCAGCAAAGAAGAAACAAAATTAGGATAAGGACAGTTGTTTCTTCTGCAATAAGCCTGGACATATTAAGAAAAAATGTTTCAAGTACCATGCATGGCATAAAAAGAAAGGTACATTTCTTAATTTGGTATGTTCTGAAGTGAATATAGCTTTAGTACCTAGAAATACTTGGTGGTTAGATTCTGGTGCTACTACTAATATCAGTATTTCAATGGAGGGTTGTCTGAGCTAATGTTGAAAGACACATTTATGCGGGAGATGAAAAGTCGGTAGATGTGGAGGCAATTGGGCATTTTAGATTATTATTAAGTTCTGGTTATTATTTAGATTTGAAAGACACTTTTATAGTAGTACCATCATTTAGACGGAATTTGGTTTCTATTTCAGCTTTGGACAAATTAGGATATTGTTGTTCATTTGGAAATAGTCAGTTTAGTTTTTCGTTAAATTCAAATATTATTGGAACTGGTTCTTTATGGTGTATGATAATCTATATTTGCTTGATACTGTTGCTTCTATAATGAAACCCTAAATATGGAATCATGAGGTACTAAGCATAAAATTTGCAATGAAAATTTAGGAATATTATGGCACAAGCGCTTAGGTCACATCTCTAGAAATAGAGTTGAACGATTTGTGTCAGATGAAATTTGGATTCTCTTAATTTTATAGACTTCAATGTCTGTGTTGATTGCATTAAGGGCAAATAAATCAAAACAAAGAAACTAGATGCATATAGAACTACGAAAGTCTTAGAGTTGATACATACAGACGTTTGTGGACCATTTCCTGCACCTTCTTGGAATGGTTAACAATATTTTATATCATTCATAGATGATTATTCTAGATATGCATACCTATTTCTTATTCATGAAAAGTCTTAATTTTTGGACGTGTTCAAATCATTTAAAGCTGAAGTTGAGTTTCAACTCAACAAAAGGATTAAAGGAGTCAGATCTAACCGTGGTGGTGAATACTATGGTAGATATGACGGTTCAGATGAACAACGTCAGGGGCATTTTACTAAATACCTAGAGGAATGTAGAATTATCCCATAATACACTATAACAGAGTCACCTAGCATGAATGGTGTAGCTGAAAGATGAAATCGCACTCTTAAAGATATGGTAAGGAGTATGATTAGTCATTCAACCTTACCAGAGTCACTCTGGGGAGAAGCACTATAAAAAGCAGCCTACATTCTAAATATAGTACCAACTAAAGCAGTTATCAAAATACCTTATGAGCTTTGGATAGGACGAAAGCCCAGTCTAAAGCATTTTCATGTCTAGGGATGTCCAGCTGAGGCAAGGCCTTATAGGCCATATAAAAGGAAATTGGACTCTAGAACAGTGAGTAGCTACTTTGTTGGGTATTCTGAGCGATCTAGAAGCTTTAGGTTTTATGATCCCAAATCAAGGATAATTTTTAAGATGGAAACTACAACGTTCTTTGAGGATATTGTGTTTGGGGGAAGAAATAAGGTCAGAGACTTTGTCTTTGAGGAGGAATTGGATCCTACTAGAAATAAGGTCAGAGACTTTATCTTTGAGGAGGAATTGGATCCTATTACTCTTATTAAAGAACATTAGTTCCTATTTCTATAATTGATTCTGACAATGAGTAGGTTTCTGTTCCTGTCATTGATCAAGTTGCAATTCTAGAATAACAAAAAATTGTTGTTCAACCCTCAGAGGTACAAACTCAACAACCTCAAGAACAAGTGCATCAAGAACCAGTGCCTTTGCGGCGATCCACTAAGAAAGAATAAATGCTATTCCAAATGATTATATAGTGTTTCTTCAGGAACATGAGGAAAATAATGGCATGATGGAAGATGATCCTGTCAACTTCCATCAAGCCATACAAGGTTCCAATTCAGAAAAGTAGATTGAAGCAATGAAAGAAGAGTATAAGTCTATGTAAGATAATAAGGTTTGGAAACTTGTCCCATTACCAAAATGTGTGAAACTCATTGGTTGCAAATGAATTTTTAAGACCAAAAGGGATTCAAAGGGTAATGTGGAGAGGTATAAAGCTCATTTTGTGGCTAAAGGCTATACTCAAAAGGAAGGGATTGACTTATAAGAGACCTCCTCTCCAGTTTCATCAAAGGACTCTTTTAGGACAATCATGGCTCTTGTTGCACAATATGGTATGAAACTACATCAAATGGATGTCAAGACATCATTTCTCAATGGAGACATTAATAAGACAATTTATATGGTGCAACCAGAAAACTTTGTGTCAGAAGATCCAAAGAAAATGGTTTGCAAATTGACAAAATCCATTTATGGGTTAAAGCAAGCTTCTCGTCAATGGTACCATAAATTTTATCAAGTAATTCTCTCATTCAATTTTAAGGTGAATGCAGTAGATGATTGTGTGTATCACAAGTTTAGTGAAAGTAAGTACATTTTTCTGGTTTTGTATACGGATGATATTTTGCTTGCCACAAATGATATAGGTATGTTGTATGAAACCAAGAGATTTTTATCAAGCAATTTTCAAATAAAATATCTTGGTAATGCCTTCTTTGTATTGGAAATTTAGATACATCGAGATCATTTTAGAGGTATCCTTGGATTATCACAAAGGAACTATATCGATAAAGTACTTAAGAAATTTGACATACAAAATTGAAAACCAGGTGACACCCTAGTTGCTAAAGGAGATAAATTCAATATTAATGAGTGTCCAAAAGGAAACCTTGAAGTTTAAGAGATGCAAAAGATTCCTTATGCTTCGATTGTAAAGTCTAATGTATGCTCAAGTTTGTACGCGTCCAGATATTGCATATATTGTTGGAGTGTTAGGCAGATATTTAAGCAACACAGGAATGGATCACTGGAAAGCAACCAAAGGGTTATGAGATATCTGAAAAGAACAAAAAATTACATGCTCACATATAGGAGATCAGATCATTTTGAGATCATTGGGTATTCTGACTCTGATTTTGCAAAATGCCAAGATAGTAAAAAATCCACTTTAGGCTATGTATATCTGTTAGCTGGTGGGACTATTTCTTGGAGAAGTGCAAAACAGATACTTATAGCTCCTTCTACCATGGCAGCAGAATTTATAGCATGTTATAAAGCATCCAATCATGAGAAATCAGTCTCACGTGGTCCTCTCCATTTTAGGAGACGATATCATATAATTTTTATCTGATAAAATAAAGTTAAATTATGGATAAAATTAAATTTATATTTAATTTAATTAAAAAAAATTATTAGCGCTCAGATTGGGTGAAAGGAGCGTTTGCGTTAGGAAAGATTCCCTTCTCCTACAAATGAAAATAGTGGGGTGTTGGGATATGGCAGGCCCTTTGCGAAGTTTCATGTTTCGTGGGAATAAAATCGAACTCTTCCGCTGGGATGGATTACATGAGAATAAAATAAAATTCTTTCGACGTGCTAATCCATTTTCATTTTTTCATTAGGAAGAACCGGATGAGAATCTAGATAGAAATCTAAAATATCTTTTCGGTAGTTTGCTAAAAATCTGGCGCTAGCTTCCTTTCCGTTTCAAAGTGGAGTGGCATTGGTTTCCTTTTTTGAAATCATGAGGCATTGGGATATTGAAGATTTGCCAAAGTTTTGCATTTAATGCATTGAGCATCTTTTTTGAAATCATGAGGCATTGGGATATTAAAGATTTGCCAAATCTATGCATTTAATGCATGGGATTTTTTAAAGGGGGCTTCGTGACTGGCATTGTTTCAGTATTTTTGGGCTTTTAGCTCCTCCACACCTCATACGAAATATATATATATATATATATATGGAATGGCTTCACGGATCATTCCAACGGATCTGATTCTATGAGCATAAGCAACCTTCTCCCATACGGTTTAATGGTTTCATAAAGCAAAGCTTTATTCATTAGGATAAATTATTTTTTTTGTTATAAAGATGGCTTTGAAATAGATAAATTTTATTTTTGATATGAGTTGGAACCACAAAATAACATATCGTTATTTTTTTTAAGTTCAATCAAATTCAAATTAATGGTATTTTTATGCCTAATAAATTTATCCATCATTCTAAATTGAACTAATATGTTGCCTAGATGTAGCAACCCAAAAGGGGAGGGGGGGTGAATTGGGTATTTAAAATTAATTACTAGTGCAGATATGTGCTTAATCATTAGTTAAAAATTAGTTCACAGCGGTGTAGTAGAGTGCACGAAACAAATACACACAGAATAAGCAATCACAAACATAATAGGGTTTACAGTGGTTCGGTGCCAAACTCGGCTCCTACGTCCACACCCCAAAAACCCTTTGGAAATTTCACTAATGTATCACAACGATTACAACCCCTAGCCTTCCCGGCTAGTCCTCTTATTTCACGGTACAAGACAGCCAAACCCCTAGCCTGACCCGGCTAGTCCTCTTGTTTAACGGCACAAGGAAGCCAAACCACTAGCCTTACCTGACTAGTCCTCTTGTTTAACGGCATAAGGAAGCCAAACAACGATCTTAGGGTTATCTCTAACCCTATTACAAAGAATTTCAGAATAGATAACAAATAGCTCATAACTTGAGCAAATATTCAAAGAGAACTTTACAAATTCGAAGCAAATCTGCAGCAAAGAATGTGGATCTCCGAGGTAGCTAAGACTTTTTGAATGCTTCACCGGATTTGGACGACTTGAGTAAGGATTGAGATTTGTCAACTTCAATGCACAAGAACTTGTTTTCCAACACTCCGAAAAATATGCAATGAACACTTTCTTTTTGATTTCTTTCTTCTCTTTTTATTTTTTCGATTTGTCAAAATTCGTCATTGTGTTCCTCTGATCACATCTATTTAAACCAAACAAAAATATGTCCGTTAGATACATTGGTAATAAGAGGAAATAAAAACGGGAAGAAATATAACCGTTTGAGTTTATTTCCCTAAACATTGATTGCATTTAATCCTTTGACAAAGAAAGATCTCTGTCAAACACCAAAAGGAAAAAGTCAGTAACCATGAAAATGAAAATATAATTAAAGAGAGAGAGAGAGAGCATTTAAGATTTGAGAGTGGTTAGTTGGAATTAATTTCCAGCAAGCCCTTTGTAGTCGTGCGGCCATGGAAGAGGGAGAAAAGCTAGAGCTAGCTAAGCAAGCAAAGCTAGCTAAACAACCCAAGCTAGCTAGCAAGGCTCCACGGCAAGAAGAAATCAGCCACAACCAAAAGGAAATAAAGTAGCTAGCTAACAAGCTAGCTCAATTCAACATCCTCACGGCTAGGAAAAGAAACTAGGAAAAATAGTTAGCTTTCAATTCAAGGTTTCATGTATTAATACAAAAGTAGTTAGCTATTTAGCTAACTCAATGAAAATTCATGCGGCAAGGAGAATAAAGTGGTTAGCTCTCCAGTTAGCTAGATAAAAAGTAAAGAGCTTTCATGATAAAAGTAGTTAGCTTGTTAGCTAACTCTATGGAAAGTTTCATGCGCCTAGGAGGAAAAAACAATAAAGTAGTTAGCTTTCCAGCTAGCTACATAAAAAGTTAACTCCATCATGCTAAAAAGTAGTTAGCTTGTTAGCTAACTTAATTCAAAATCATGATCCCAAGGAAGAAAAGAATTGTTAAAGTAGTTAGCTTGTTAGCTAACTAGATAAAAAGCAAACTCATTCATGATAAAAGTAGTTAGCTTGTTAGCTAACTCTATTCCAATTTTCATGCAACGTGGGAGTAAGAAAAGAAAAAGCAGTTAGCTATTAAGCTAACTGCTTTCACCATGCATTCGGCCAAGAGTAACAAAAGAACAAAATAGTTAGCTTGTTAGCTAACTTAGTTTAAAATTTATGTAGACGGCCCAAGGGGAAGCTAGCTCTCCAGCTAGCTTGCTTTAAACTTCATTCGGCCAAGGGAATCCTGCAAGAAAAGAAGTTAGCTGCAAGGCAAAGCAAGTCATCTTCAAAGCTAACCAGCTAGCTGCCCAGCTAGCTGATTTCAAGGAGCAATCAGCCAAGATAAAATCAGCATGAAAGAAGTTAGCTCTTGAGGCCTGTAAGCTATCTAAGAGAGGGAAGAAGTTAGCTCACAAGCTAACTTAATCCCAGCATGGTTCGGCTAGGCTCATTGTGAGAGGAAAAAATGGTTAGCTAGCAAGTGGAGGAAGCTAGCTAAAGAAGGGAATAAGCTAGCTCACATGGTCATGCAATAATCCAAGGAATAAAGAATCAATTAGCTATATTCAAGGTAAGAGAAAATAAGCTTCTATGTAACAAATAAAATTTTACTTGATAAGGCTCACCTGTACGTCACTTGTACATCCTGCATTAATCTTAATTTTCCTAATAAACATAGTCTTAATTGTTTTGTAATAATCAAAATCAATGTAGGGGCCAACAATCTCCCCCTTTTTGATGATGACAAAAACCATTAAGCATGCAAAAAAAATATGTAATCTCCCCCTGAACATATTAATCTCCCCCTGAATATATGGAGTGCATGACTTTCTCCATAATTTCATTTTATGCATTATTCTTCTCCCCCTTTTTGTCATTGATCAAAAAGACGATTTGAGGAATATGCAATAATCCAACGCACAATTCATGAAGAAAAGATGCATACAATACTCATATTAAGTCAAACATAATACATTGTCAAGTCAAGCATAAGATAAATATTACAAACCATTGTCCTAAACATTCATCACTCACAAGACAAAACATAGAACATACATAATGAAGTCATTCATCATCATCTGAAGATATAACTTTAGGTTGCTTAGAGGATCCGTCCGGTCGACTAGACGATCCAGGGACATCATCTGATTATTGCGGAGGAGGCATCCATAGGTGTGGATGAGAGAACGATGCACCAGGAGCTGAGGTAGTAGGGAGGCCAATGTAGGTTTCCACGAGACTGCTAAGCTTCACGGTAGATGCGTTCAGGTGATCAAAAGCATTCGATGCATCCTTAGTTTGGCTTTCATTAGATCGCATTTGATAAGTCACCCATTCAGCTTTAGTTTCAAAGTTTTCCAACTTGGATTTCATTAGGTCGACTTCTTTCAAAATACGATCCATCAAAGAGTCATTGTGGAAGAACACACGGCTATTAAGAACACCAACATCATGAACAAGTTGTCTTTGAGTCATGATTAATTGGGAAAGAGTTTCAAAAACTGAGGAGATATGGGGTACCATAATGAAGTCATTAATAGATGAATTACTATCACTGGTACTCCGATTCGATACAGCAATGGAAAGTTCACGGATAATCCGCTGAATCTGATCTTCACTGATTAGTACGGTAGGAAGAGTAGAAGTTGAGTTGTTATATCGATTTGAAGATTTGGGAATATCAGGAGGTTCATTTAAAAACGGATTTGATTCAGTCATTCCAGCTAAGAATTGATTGGGTTGATGATAATCAAAATTAAAGAAGTTTGGAGGAGAACAAGCAGGTGGAGGTGGATCTGAAGGTACTAAATTTGATGGTTGAAGAGCAGATTTATTACCAGTTCTAGACCTAACTTTTGTCCATATACCATTTCGTTTAGCATAATCCATACGATGGAGGGAATGCGCATTAAATATATCAGTATGATGTAATGCTACATTCGTTTCTCCTTTGAGTTTCACATGGTGAAATTCAAACACATAGGTGAGAAATATCCCGTATGGTAATGCAGCTTTAGATCTACCTACAGCTTCTTTCATAATTATCATCATTAATTCAGGAAAGTTTAAAGGAGTTTCTTCTAATATATCAAACATTATACCTATATCTCTATTAGTTACACATTAAACGATCTGGCACAAGGAGCAAAAATCTTTGCAATGATGCTATGCAGCAATCTATTTTCAACAGATAACATGTTTGCATCAAGATTAACTATATTAGCATCATTATGCTCTAAGCCTAAAATCGTTGCAATTTTATAGTTTCTTTCACTTGGAAAGTTTACTAGAACACAATTTGACGGAATACCTAAGGCAGAACCTAGCATTTCACTATCAAATTGGATTTTAACATTTTTGACAATTGATGTTATGGTTCCATCACCAAAGTTTATATTTTCATAAAACTCATATATTAAATTTGGAAAGATAGGCTTTTTAATGGATAAAAGATTTGACCAACCTTGAGATGCAAGTAGTTTTCCTATCTTAAACTCTTCTTGTTCTAGGAAATTAAAATCTACTAACCTTCCATTTGCTATTGATCTAGTGGTAATGGATGGAAAGATACATCTTGAAGAAGAAGAAGGCTTCTTTGGAAGATCCGAGGACTCATCCCTTGAATGAGTTGATTTCTTCTTTGGAGTCATTCTCTTTCTTCTAGATGTGGAAGGATTTGAAGCTTGAAGGAGAAGAAAGAAGAGTGAAGAAGGGAGACGGTATGGAGAAGGTGTGGAGAAGAAGACTTTTCTTGATGAAAACGTGTGGAATGAAGAGGGATGAAAGCTTTTATATGAAGATCTAAAGCGGTTAACTGATTAGGTGGCTGATTGGTTGCCTGGTTAGTTAACTACTTTAAATAGGTCCAAGAATAAGGTAGGTGGCCGGTTTCATGAAAGGGAGATGGGCAAAATCAGTTAACTAGTTAGCTAACTGACACACTAAAAGACGAAAGCAATAATTGCAATTTAAAAGATATTTCATGAAGGGATTTAATTGATTAGATTAAGATTAGTCAAGCAACACATGCCAACCATGATATTTAATCTCATAAAGTCAAGTACCACAAGCATAATTAATTAAATAGATGGATCAATCATTCCAAGTTCTCTTCTAATTTTATAAAATTTTGATTCTTCTAATGGTTTAGTAAAAATATCTGCAAGTTGTTTTTCAGTACATAAGAATTCTAGTATAATGTCACCATTATTAACATGATCCCTAATGAAATGATGTCTAATTTCTATATATTTAGTTATTGAATGTTGAATGAGATTCTTAGTTAAATTAATTGCACTAGTGTTATCACATTTTATTGGTATGCCTTTCTGTTTGATACCATAATCCTCTAGCTGCTGCTTAATCCACAAAATTTGAGCACAGCAACTTTTAGCTGCAATGTATTCGGCCTCGGCCGTAGACAATGCTACTGAAGTTTTCTTTTTGCTAAACCATGAGATTAAGTTAACACCTAGGAATTGGCAAGTTCTACTGGTTGATTTTCTGTCTAATATACATCCAGCAAAGTCTAAGTCTGTGTATCCTATTAAGTCAATGCTAGATTATCTGTCATACCAAAGTCCTAAATTTTTAGTTCCATTTAAATATTTAAATATCCTTTTAACAGCAAGCAAGTGTGATTCTTTAGGATTAGCTTGATATCTGGCACACATGCAAACACTAAACAGAATATCAGGTCTACTAGCAGTTAAGTATAATAAAGATCCAATCATGCCTCTATAAAGTTTTAAATCAATAGATTTTTTAGAATTATAAGATTCAAGTCTATAAGATGAGCTCATAGGGGTACCGATACTCTTAGATGTCTCCATGCCAAACTTTTTGATCATTTCCTTGATATACTTGGATTGGCTTATGAAGATCCCGTCTTTGCTTTGTTTGATCTGAAGTCCGGGAAAATAATTTAATTCTCCCATCATACTCATCTCGAACTCTCCCTGCATAAGCTTAGCAAAGTCCTTGCATAAAGAATCATTAGTGGCACCAAAAATGATATCATCTACATAGATTTCAATAATTAAAATATCATCATTTTGTCTTTTAATAAATAGAGTTGTATCTACATTTCCTCGAATGAAGTCATTACTAATCAAGAATTTGCTTAATCTCTCATACCAAGCCCGGGGTGCTTGCTTCAAACCATACAAAGCTTTGTTTAATTTAAATACGTGGTTTGGAAATAAGTGGTTTTCAAAGCCGGGTGGCTGTTCTACAAAAACTTGTTCAGCAATGTATCCATTTAGGAAAGCGCTCTTAACATCCATTTGATATAGTTTAAAATTCATAAAGCAAGCAACATCAAGAAGTAATTTGATAGCTTCTAATCTAGCAACAGGGGCATAAGTTTAATCAAAATCAATTCCTTCCTCTTGATTATAACCCTTAGCTACTAGTCTTGCTTTATTTCTAATTATGTTACCATGTTCATCCAATTTATTTCTAAAAACCCATTTAGTTCCTATAATTTAATGATCATGAGGTCTATCAATAAGAGTCCATACATTATTTCTTTCAAATTGATTAAGTTCCTCATGCATTGCATTTATCCAATCAGTATCATTTTTAGCTTCTTCATAGCATTTAGGTTCAATTTTAGAAACAAATGCTAAGTTATTATAAGTATCTCTAAATGATGATCTCGTCCTAATTCCTTGAGATATTTCACCAAAATTATTCTTTAGGGTGACTGTGAACATACCTCCATCCTCTTTCTAAATCATCATTACCTTGTGAGGCTTCTAGTGGATTAACGTTGCTTTCTTCATTTACCTCTTGTGTATCTGAATCCTCCTTGTCCTTCAAGGTAAAATCTTTGAGTTGATCTTCAATTTCATCTGCATCATTTATACCTTTTCTCTTCCTTAATGGAAGATCATTAGATTCATCAAAGATAACATGAATTGATTCTTCAACCACTAAAGTCTTTTTGTTAAAAACTCTAAAAGCTCTACTATGTACAGAATAACCAAGAAAAATTTCTTCATCAGATTTAGCATCAAATTTATCAAGGTTTATTTTTTCATTATTTAAAACAAAAACAACGGCATCCAAAAACATGAAAATAACCGATGTTAGGTTTTCTTCCTTTCCAAAGTTCATACGGAGTCTTTTTCAAAACAGGTCTGATTAATGCACGATTTAAAACATAACATGTAGTGTTGATAGCTTCAGCCCAAAAATATTTTGGGAGATTACTCTCACACAACATGGTACAAGTCATTTCTTCTAAAGTTCTCTTCTTTCTTTCTACTACTCCATTTTGTTGAGGTGTTCTGAAACAGAAAAATTATGTTCAATTCCATTTTCATTACAAAAATTTTCAAATTCTTTTCCATGATCACTTCGTATCGATAAAACAGAAGAATTCTTTTCATTTGTAATTCTTTTAAATAATTTTTAAAATAACGGAAATGCTTCATCTTTACTAGCTAAGAATAAAATCAATGTAAAACGAGAGAAATCATCAATCACGATAAAACCATATCTTTTTCCTCCTAGACTAATTGTTCTTGTAGGACCGAATAAATCCATATGCAAGAGTTCCAAAGGTCTAGTGGTTAAAATCATATTTTTTGATTTAAAAGATACTCGGATTTGTTTTCAAATTGACAAGCATCACATATTTTATCTTTTTCAAAAGTAAGTTTTGGCAAGCCATTTACTAAATCCTTTTTGATTAATTTAGATAACAAATCCATGCTTGCATGAGCTAACCTACGATGCCATAACCAACTATTATCAGTTTTATTATTCATAGCAACTAGGCAATCAACATTTTAATCATTCAAATCATTTAAATCAACAATGTATACATTACCATGCCTATGACCAATAAACTTCATATTTTCATTTGTAGGATTTTTAACAATGCATAAAGATGATTCAAATGTAACTTTAAATCCTTTGTCACATAATTGACTAATTCTTAATAAATTATGTTTTAATCCTTTCACAAGTAAGACATTATCAATAAAAGCATGAGGTGTGATATCTATTTTTTCAATGCCAGTAATTTTTTCTAGGCCATTATCATCAAAAGTAACAATACCTCCATCTTTTGCCTCAAAGTGATGAATTGAGATTCATCACCCGTCATGTGTCTTGAGCACCCGCTGTCCAAGTACCATTGTCTTTTAGTTGCTCGGGTAGCAAGACACATGCATACACAATTTTAAGTTTTGCTCTTAGGTACCCAAGCTTTCTTGGGTCCTTTTGGGTTAGTTAAAATAGTTCCTTTTGGAACCCATATTTGTTTAACTTTGTGTGTGTGACAAGTATATGCTTTGTGTCCTAATTTACCACATTTAAAGCATGTAATTTTAGTTGAATCATCAGTATGTATATAAATATTTTTCAGAAATTTTTGTCTTTCAATAGGATTATATCCAAGACCAGCTCTATTGTAAACAGCCTTTTGGCTATTTAATATCATTTCTAACTTTTCTGAACTCAAAGTAAAATTATCAATAATTGTCTTAATTTCTCACTTCATTTTTCAAATCTTGGTTTTCCTTTAATAATGATTCATTGTTGTTTGAAATTCTTTCTTTTTCAAGAATAAGTTGTTTAACTTCATTTTTCAAATCTTTGTTCTTTGAACTTAATTTTGCAAAATCATCTACAAGTTCATAGAATGCACCATGCAATTCATCGAAAGTAAAGTCATCTAGAAAACTAGAACTTACCTCATTATCATCAGCCATGAAACATACATTGGCGACTTCGGTCTTTTCTTCTTCTAAACTAGTTGCTTCACTGTCACTCCATGTAGCCAACATAGCTTTCTTCTTTATTTTCTTAAATCCTTTCTTCAATTGTGGACATTCCGATTTGATATGTCCAGGCTTCTTGCACTTAAAGCATATAGGAGGTTCACTTCTTTCCTTTTCTTTGCTATGATCTTCTTTGGTAAATATTTTTCTTTTTTAAAATTTCTTTCTCCTCATAATTTCTTGAATTTTTTGGAGATAAGTGTCATTTCATCATCTTTTTCACTATCACTGGTTTCTTCCTCACTTTCCTCATCTTGAGTAGTGCTCTTTAATGCCATAGTCCTTTTCTTTTTTGATTCATCTTCATCATTGTGTTGTCATTGCTGGAGTTCATGAGTCATCAAAGAACCGACCAATTCTTCAAGAGATAAAGTATTGAGGTCTTTTACTTCTTGTATAGCAGTCACTTTTGCTTCCCATGATCTAGGTAAAGATCTTAAAATTTTTCTAACAAGATTACTATTAGCATAAGATTTTCCCAAACTTTTCAAACCATTAATGATATCAGTAAATCTAGTAAACATATCAGTGATATTTTCAGCTGAATCCATCTTAAATAATTCATAATTATGAACAAGCATATTAATTTTGGATTCCTTGACTTGATTAGTACCCTCATGGGTGACTTCAAGTCTATCCCAAATCTCTTTAGCAGACATGCAAGTAGATATATGGTTAAACTCATTTGCATCAAGAGAACAATAAAGAACATTCATAGCTTTTGCATTTAATTGAATTAATTTCTTACCATTATTCAGGCTTTGCAATATCAATATTATCAATTTTAACAGTGGGTATGTATGGTCCATTAATTATGATTCCCCATAAATCATAATCAAGTGCTTGAATGAAGATTTTCATTCGTGCTTTCCAATATGTATAATTTGTTCCATTGAACAAAGGTGGTCTATTTATTGATTGTCCTTCGGTCAACATAGATCCTATTTGGATTACTACTGATCTTTGGCTCTAAGGTTCTCAAAGCTATAGGAATCAAGAGCACACTGCTCTGATACCACTTGTTGCCCAGATGTAGCAACCCAAGAGGAAGGATAAATTGGGTATTTAAAATTAATTACTAGTGCAGATATGTGCTTAATCACTAGTTAAAAATTAATTCACAGCGGTGTAGTGGAGTGCACGAAACAAATACACACAGAATAAGCAATCACAAACACAATAGGGTTTATAGTGGTTCGGTGCCAAACTCGGCTCCTACGTCCACTCCCCAAAAACCCTTTGAGAATTTTACTAATGTATCACAACGATTACAACCCCTAGCCTTCCCGGCTAGTCCTCTTGTTTACGGTACAAGACAGCCAAACCCCTAGCCTTACCCAGCTAGTCCTCTTGTTTAACGGCACAAGGAAGCCAAACCACTAGCCTTACCCGGCTAGTCCTCTTGTTTAACGGCATAAGGAAGCCAAACAACGATCTTAGGGTTATCTCTAACCCTATTACAAAGAATTTCAGAATAGATAACAAATAGCTCCTAACTTGAGCAAATATTCAAAAAGAACTTTACAAATTTGAAGAAAATCTACAGCAAAGAATGTGGATCTCCGAGGTAGCTGAGACTTTTTGAATGCTTCACCGGATCTGGACGACTTGAGCAAGGATTGAGATTTATCAACTTCAATGCAAAGAACTTGTTTTCCAACACTCCAAAAAATATGCAATGAACACTTTCTTTTTGATTTCTTTCTTCTCTTTTTCTTTTTTTGATTCATCAAAATTTGTCATTGTGTTCCTCTGATCACATCTATTTAAACCAAACAAAAACATGTCAGTTAGATACATTGGTAATAAGAGGAAATAAAAACTGAAAGAAATAACCGTTTGAGTTTATTTCCCTAAACATTGATTGCATTTAATCCTTTGACAAAGAAAGATCTCTATCAAACACCAAAAGGAAAAAGTCAGTAACCATGAAAATGGAAATATAATTAGAGAGAGAGAGAGAGAGAGAGAGAGCATTTAAGATTTGAGAGTGGTTGGTTGGAATTAATTTCCAACAAGCCCTTTGTAGTCGTGCGGCCATGGAAGAGGGAGAAAAGCTAGAGCTAGCTAAGCAAGCAAAGCTAGCTAAACAACCCAAGCTAGCTAGCTAGCTAGCAAGGCTCCACGGCAAGAAGAAATCAGCCACAACCAAAAGGAAATAAAGTAGCTAGCTAACAAGCTAGCTCAATTCAACATCCTCACGGCTAGGAAAAGAAACCAGGAAAAATAGTTAGCTTTCAATTCAATGTTTCATGCATTAATACAAAAGTAGTTAGCTATTCAGCTAACTCAATGAAAATTCATGCGGCAAGGAGAATAAAGTTGTTAGCTCCCCAGTTAGCTAGATAAAAAGTAAAGAGCTTTCATGATAAAAGTAGTTAGCTTGTTAGCTAACTCTATGGAAAGTTTCATGCGCCTGGGAGGAGAAAACAATAAAGTAGTTAGCTTTCCAGCTAGCTACATAAAAAGTTAACTCCATCATGCTAAAAAGTAGTTAGCTTGTTAACTAACTTAATTCAAAATCATGCACCCAGGGAAGAAAAGAATTGTTAAAGTAGTTAGCTTGTTAGCTAACTAGATAAAAAGCAAACTCATTCATGATAAAAGTAGTTAGCTTGTTAGCTAACTCTATTCCAATTTTCATGCAACGTGGGAAGTAAGAAAGAAAAAGAAGTTAGTTGTTAAGCTAACTGCTTTCACCATGCATTCGGCCAAGAGTAACAGAAGAACAAAATAGTTAGCTTGTTAGCTAACTTAGTTTAAAATTTATGCAGACGGCCCAAGGGGAAGCTAGCTCTCCAGCTAGTTTGCTTTAAACTTCATTCGGCCAAGGGAATCCTGCAAGAAAAGAAGTTAGCTGCAAGGCAAAGCAAGTCATCTTCAAAGCTAACCAGCTAGCTTCCCAGCTAGCTGATTTCAAGGAGCAATCGGCCAAGATAAAATCAGCATGAAAGAAGTTAGCTCTTGAGGCCTGTAAGCTATCTAAGAGAGGGAAGAAGTTAGCTCACAAGCTAACTTAATCCCAGCATGGTTTGGCTAGGCTCATTGTGAGAGGAAAAAATGGTTAGCTAGCAAGTGGAGGAAGCTAGCTAAAGAAGGGAATAAGCTAGCTCACATGGTCATGCAATAATCCAAGGAATTAAAGAATCAATTAGCTATATTCAAGGTAAGAGAAAATAAGCTTCTATAAGAGAAAATAAGCTTCTATGTAACAAATAAAATTTTACTTGATAAGGCTCACCTCTACGTCACTTGTACATCCCTGCATTAATCTTAATTTTCCTAATAAACATAGTTTTAATTGTTTTGTAATCATCAAAATCAATGTAGGGGCCAACATAATTGAAACAAGATATCACCAAAATGACCTCTCTTGTGTAGATGGTTCATGAAGGATGTTGGATGTTATGTATGTGTATGTTTCATGCGAGTATTAGTTGGCCCAAAGGAAGGTTAATGCTTGGCCGAACTATACATACTTGTGATGGTAAACACGTAACAATTATAAGGGTTTACATATGAGTAATAAGTCAATCCAAAGATAGATTTATTATTTGACATGCATTATTATTAGTGTTTGATCATTATAATAAGAGTACCACTAGTAGTTAATATTACTGTCCAAAGACTTGATATTAATGTTGCACTGGATATCTTGAGATGGGATTTAACATTATTTGAATTTGTTGATATTTGGTATTAATTATTTATATGAATGAGCATGTTATTTATGTATTGCTTTTATTTTCTTTACAGCTAATGTTATTACTATTTCTGCTAACCTCAATTCAGTACCGGTCCTTAATGACACTAACTTCTAGGGCAAGGATAAAGGCAAGAAAAGAAAGAATAAGGCTACTAAGGGTCCAGCAAAAAAGAAATAAAATCAGGATAAGGATAGTTGTTTCTTCTGCAATAAGCCTGGACATATTAAGAAAAAATATTTTAAGTATCATGCATGGCATAAAAAGAAAGGTACATTTCTTAATTTGGTCTATTCTGAAATGAATATAGCTTCAGTACCTAGAAATACTTGGTGGTTAGATTCTGGTGCTACTACTAACATTAGTATTTCAATGGAGGGTTGCCTGAGCTACCGAAGGCCAACTGATGCTGAAAGACGCATTTATTCGGAAATGGAAAGTCGATAGATGTGGAGGAAATTGGGTATTTTAGATTGTTATTAAGTTCTGGTTATTATTTGGATTTGAAAGGCACTTTCATAGTACCGTTATTTAGACGAAATTTGGTTTCTATTTCAACTTTGAACAAATTAAGATATTATTGTTCATTTGAAAATAATCAGTTTAGTTTTTCATTAAATTCAAATATTATTGGAACTGGTTCTCTTATGGTGTATGACAATCTATATTTGCTTGATACTGTTACTTCTATAATGAAACCCTGAATATGGAATCACGAGGTACTAAGCGTAAAATTTGCAATGAAAATTCAGGAACATTATGGCACAAGCACTTAGGTCACATATCTAGAAATAGAGTTAAATGACTTATGTCAGATAGAATTTTGGATTTTCTTGATTTTACAGACTTCAATGTCTGTGTTGATTGCATTAAGGGCAAACATACCAAAATAAATAAATTGGATGCATGTATAACTATAAAAGTATTAGAGTTGATACATACAGATATTTATGGACCATTTCCTACACCTTCTTGGAATGGTCAATAATATTTTATATCATTCATAGATGATTATTCTAGATATGCATACCTATTTTTTATTTATGAAAAGTCCCATGTTTTGGACGTGTTCAAATCATTTAAAGCTGAAGTTGAGCTTCAACTCAACAAAAGGATTAAAGGAGTCAGATCTGACCATGGTAGTGAATACTATGGTAGATATAACGATTCAGGTAAACAACGTCAGGGATGTTGACCCAATTGAGGATTTTGATGATTAACAAAACTATTTGAGTATAACATTTGATGTTACTAATGATTTTGATTAAGTTTTTCAGATTATAAGTCTATTTGATGATCAAAATCAAGAAGGAAATCAAGTTCTGGTTTGAATCTAATGTCAAGGTAAGACTGCAGACATTAGAGTCGACACATGGAATCGCAGAGCCGACTCCGAAAAATGGCACAGACTTAGAGTCGACTCCGGGACTGTGAGAGCCGACTCTATCAGAAATAACAGAACGATGGATTTTCAGGCCACGACTTAGAGTCGACTCCCAGACTGTTAGAGTCGACTCCAGAAGAATTTTGTGTCGACCCCAGAAAAGTCAGAGACGACTCCAGATCGAGCGGATTAAATAATTTCGAGTTAGAGCCGACTCCAGAATGTCAGACACGGCTCCAGAACTGTCAGAACGACTCTAAACTTTATCTTTATCTATTTTAATCCCAACGGCTATTGTTATTTATGGATCTAATCCTTTTTACACTTGCTTCTAACGGATAGTTTCACACTATTTGTGGATTAATCGGATCTATAAGAAGAGGGTTGATTGCATCCCAAAAGAAAAGAAGAAAGAGGCAAAAAGAAAAGAATAGAGAAAATCCTTGAGATCCATCAGAAAAGAAAAGAGGGAAAACCTGTAAGGAAAGATCATACTCATTCCCCAAAAGAAGAGAAAGAGATTCCAAGCCTTTGCTGTTCTATTTAGAAGAAATCTCAAGAGAAGGAAGAAGCCCTAGTTTTTCTGATCTTCTGAGTCTCAAGAGCATATTCAAAGGAAGATCCATTCAAAGGAAGAGAAGGAAGAAGCCACCAAGATCTTCGAATCAGGCTTTGGTTCCTAATCTCTTTTTATTGTTTCATTATTGTATATTTGCTCATTGAAGGAGCAGTTTTTTTGTAAAATCAAATACTGTTTGCTGGGTCAATCTGGTGATTGATTCAGTTGAGGCTGTTAGCCTTGTGCAAGCATTAGCTTGTGGTTTAGGTTTTGTGCTGGTGAGCCTTGAAAACCAGCTGGGTTCGTTGTGCACCCGGAAAACAACAAGTTTGAGTTGTGAGCTTGCAAAACAACTCTGCTGTAATCAGTTTGATTATAGTGTGGACCCAAGAGGTACTTGGGAGTGGACGTAGGTGTAGGTACACCGAACCACTATAAAATCTTGTGTTTGCCGTGATTGTCTCTTTATCTTCAACTCTCTATTTATAGTTGCTTAGTTTTAAACCTGTGAATCTAAGTTTTTATTTCCGCTGGGGGTTATCTTTCAAAAGAGTTTAATTTTTGAAAAACCCAATTCACCCCCCCTCTTGGGTTGCTATCTGGACCAACAATTGGTATCAGAGCTAGTGCTCATTTGATTTGATCTAACGATCAAGAGTCAAAGATCCACATGGCAACTCAAGCTGGTTCATCTTTTTCCGAAGGTCAATCTACTAATAGACCACCCTTATTTAATGGTTCTAACTATGGTTATTGGAAGGCTAGAATGAAAATATTCATTCAAGCACTTGACTATGATCTATGGAGTATTATAGTCAATGGACCACACACACCCACTGCTAGAGTTAATGGCATGGAGATTCCTAAACCGGAAACGGAATGGGATGAACATGATAGAAAATTGGCACAACTCAATGCCAAAGCAATGAATGTCTTATACTGCTCATTAGATGCAAATGAATTCAATCGCATATCTATTTGCATTTCTGCTAAGGAAATCTGGGATAGACTTGAGGTTACCCATGAGGGAACAAATCAAGTCAAGGAATCCAAGATTAACATGCTAGTTCATAAATATGAATTGTTTAAAATGGATGCATGTGAATCTATTGCTGATATGTTTACAAGATTTACTGACATAGTTAATGGTTTAAAAAGTCTTGGTAAATCTTATGATAATTCTGATCTTGTGAGAAAGGTCTTGCGTTCCTTGCCTAGGACTTGGGAAGCTAAGGTGACGGCAATACAAGAGGCAAAGGATCTAAGTACACTACCCCTAGAAGAACTGTTGGGATCCTTGATGACTCATGAGCTTCAAATCAAGCAACATGTTGATGATGATGAGTCAAAGAAGAAGAGAAATATGGCTCTTAAGATTTCTGAATATATGGAAGAGCCTCATGAATCCGAGGATGAAAGTGATGATGAGGACATGGCACTCATCACAAGAAAATTTAAAAGATTCATGAAGAAGAAGAAGTTTGAAAAGAAAAAGCCCTTTGCAAGAAAAGATGAGGACAAGGGCAAAGAAAAGGAAGTTATTTGCTTTGAATGCAAGAAGCCGGGTCACTTTAAATCTGAATGCCCTCAACTAAAGAAAGGCACCCGGAGGTTCAAAAAGAAGGCAATGATGGCCACATGGAGCGATTCGGAAAGCACAAGTTCCGAAGAAGAAGAAAAGAGTGAAATGGCCAATCTATGCTTCATGGCGGACAATGATGAGGTAAGTCCGAGTTTTCTTGATGACTTCACTTTTGATGAATTACATAGTGCTTTTTATGAATTAATGGATGATTTTGCAAACCTAAGTTCAAAGAACAAAGATTTGAAAACTCAAATGCAAAAACTATCATTAGAAAATGAAAAGCATGTTGTTGATAAAGAACTTTTGATAAAAGAAAAAGAAAGTTTGAAAAATGAAGTTGATAGACTTAAGCCTATAGTTGATAAATTTACTCTAAGCTCTATCAAACTTAATATGATTTTGGAAAATCAAAAGGCTGTTTTTGATAAAGCTGGATTAGGATATAATCCACTTAAAAAGCAAAAATCTTTGAAGAACATTTTTGTACATGCTGAAAAATCATTAAACATTACTTGTTTTAAATGTGGAAACAAAGGACATAAATCATATATGTGTAAATCTTCACATAAAAAGAAAAAGATGATTTGGGTTCCCAAAGGAACAATGTTTAATGCATCTAACCATGAAGGACCCAAGAAGGCTTGGGTACCTAAAATTAAGACATAAATGTTTTGCAGGAGTGTCTTGCAGCCATCAGACTGAAAAGAAAATGGTACCTGGACAGTGGTTGCTCAAGACACATGACGGGTGACAAAGATCAATTCATCACCCTTGAATCAAAAAGAGGTGGAGTAGTTACTTTTGGTGATAATGGTCAAGGCCATATCATGGGTATTGGTAAGATTCAAATTACTCCATCTACTCATATTGATAATGTTTTATATGTTGATGGACTTAAACATAATCTAATAAGTATTAGCCAACTGTGTGACAAAGGTTTCAAGGTTTCCTTTGAAGCTTCTGTTTGCACTGTTACTAATCCCATTGATAATAGCATTATTCTTGTTGGTAAACGCTATGGCAATGTGTACTTAATTGATTTGAGTAATTTATCTCCAAGTAATCATTGCTTAGTTGCTAATAATGCTAAAATGAATGAGATTGGTTGGCTATGGCATCGTAGATTAGGTCATGCAAGCACACACCTAATTTCCAAATTATTGAAAATGGATTTAGTTAAAGGTATTCCTAGTCTAAATTTTGAAAATAATCGAATATGTGATGCATGTCAATTTGGAAAACAACAAGAACTTCTTTCAAATCTAAGAATGTTGTTTCAACTACTAGGCCACTAGAGCTACTACACATGGACCTTTTTGGACCTACTAGAACCACAAGTCTAGGAGGAAAGAAATATGGTCTAGTGATAGTAGATGATTACTCTAGATTCACTTGGGTAATGTTTTTGGCTCACAAAGATGAGACTTTCTCATATTCATGAAATTTGTTAAGAAAGTCACTAATGAGAAAAACACTACCATAGTGTCTATTAGAAGTGATCATGGAACTGAATTTGAAAATCACTTATTTGAAAAATTCTGTTTTGAAAAAGGCATACATCATAACTTCTCTGCACCTAGAACACCACAACAAAATGGAGTTGTAGAAAGGAAGAATAGGACTTTAGAAGACATGGCCCGTACCATGCTATGTGAAAGCCAACTTCCAAAATATTTTTGGGCGGAAGCTATAAACACAGCTTGTTACATTCTAAATAGAGCCCTAATTAGACCTATCCTTAAGAAAACTCCCTATGAACTTTGGATCAATAGGAAACCAAATTTAAGTTATTTTCATGCATTTGGTTGTAAATGTTTTATTCATAACAATGGTAAGGATAATCTTGGGAAGTTTGACGCAAAGTCTGATGAAGGTATCTTCCTAGGATATTCTACATCTAGCAAAGCATATAGAGTATTTAATAAGAAAAGCTTAGTTGTAGAAGAATCCATTCATATAGTGTTTGATGAGTCTTTAGCATCAAGTTCAGATAAAATTGATGATGAGGAAGATACATCTTTGATTGAAAGAGATATTGAAAAATTAAATGTATCTTCAGATCAAGAACCTGAAGTTAAGGATGATGACTCACCTAAGGATGATGGTATTGATACTGTTCAAAATGATCAAGATCTACCTAGAGATTGGAGATATGCTTATGGTCATCCTAAGGACCTAATCATAGGTGATCCATCTCAAGGTGTAAGGACTAGATCATCAATGAGAGATATCAATAATCATCTTGCATTTGTATCTCATATAGAACCTAAGACTATAGAGGAAGCCGAGAAAGATAGTTATTGGATGTTAGCAATGCAGGAAGAGTTAAACCAATTCACTAGAAATCAAGTCTGGACCCTAGTTGAAAGACCTAAAAATCACCCTATAATAGGATCTAAATGGGTATTTAGAAATAAATTAGATGAAAATGGCATAGTAATTAGAAACAAAGCTAGACTAGTTGCAAAAGGATATAATCAAGAAGAAGGTATAGATTTTGATGAAACTTTTGCACCTGTTGCTAGATTAGAAGCCATTAGGCTACTACTTGCATTTGCATGTCATATGAATTTCAACTTATTTCAAATGGATGTTAAAAGTGCATTTCTAAATGGTTTTATAAATGAGGAAGTTTATGTTGAACAACCTCCTGGTTTTGAAGATCATGAATTTCCAAACCACGTCTTCAAACTACACAAAGCACTTTATGGTTTAAAGCAAGCACCTAGAGCTTGGTATGATAGATTAAGTAAATTTTTAATTGAAAATGACTTTTCTAGAGGAAATGTTGATAAAACCTTGTTTTTGAAAAGAAAAGGAAAGGATTTATTAATCGTTCAAATTTATGTTGATGACATTATATTTGGTGCTACTAACAATCTCCTTTGTCAAGAATTTGCTAAGCTAATGCAGGGAGAATTCGAGATGAGCATGATGGGAGAACTAAACTTCTTCCTTGGACTTCAAATCAAACAAGAGAAAGCGGGAATTTTCATTAACCAAACAAAGTATACAAAGGAAATACTCAAGAAATTTGGTATGGAATCTGCTAAACCTCTTGGTACGCCAATGAGTCCCTCATGCAAGCTGGACAAGGATGAAGTAGGTAAGAAAGTAGATCAGAAGCATTACAGAGGTATGATTGGATCACTTCTTTATCTAACTGCAAGTAGGCCAGATATCATGTTTTCTGTCTGCTTATGTGCAAGATATCAATCTAATCCTAAGGAATCACATTTACTTGCTGTTAAAAGAATCTTTAGATACTTAAATGGAACTAAAAATGTAGGATTATGGTATTCTAGAGACTCAACCTTAAAATTGATTGCTTATTCTGATTCTGACTATGCTGGTTGTAAATTAGATAGAAAGAGTACAAGTGGGGTATGCCAACTTTTAGGAAGTAACTTAATCTCTTGGTTTAGCAAGAAGCAAAATTCGGTTGCATTATCCACTGCTGAGGCAGAGTATGTTGCAGCTGGAAGTTGCTGTGCTCAAATCCTTTGGATTAAGCGACAACTTGAAGATTATGGTATCACACTTGATAAAATACCTATTAAATGTGATAATACTAGTGCTATCAATCTAACTAAAAATCCAATTCAACATTCAAGAACTAAACACATTGAAATTAGACATCACTTTATTAGAGAACATGTAACTAACAAAGATGTTTGTCTTGAATATGTTAATACTAATGATCAATTAGCTGATATTTTTACCAAACCCTTGAGTGAGGAGAGATTTTGCTATCTTAGAGGAGAATTAGGAGTTTGTGATCCTTTAGAATAATTTTCTGAAACTCTTAAGGACAACAACTATCTAGACTTCAATAATTTCTTGAAAATCTCCTTTGTCCAATAAGGAAATCTATCTAGAAATTTGATTCATTGTTTCCCCAATTATTAAGGAACACTTATCTAGAGTTTGATGATTAATTTGATCAGTTTCAGATCCTTGAAATTTAATTTTTTCTCTGAAACTATTGTGGAGTCGACACCTGCAGTTTGTGGAGTCGACACCTTCTTATTTTGATGTTCTGTCTGGGCAATTAGAGCCGACTCTGGCTTCTGTAGAGCCGACTCTAATTCGGGCGCTGACAGATTCTCTGGTTCGGAGCCGACACCTCGTTTTCGGGAGTCGACTCTAAGTGGAACTAGGTCAAAATAAAAAGGGCGGAGTCGACCCCAAACGATTTCTATCGTCTCCTAAACCATTTTCAAGCTGTTCCAAACTAATTCCAAACCCTCCAAATCCCTCAAAACCTTGATTACTCATTCCAATCGAATCCAATGGCTCCCAAAAGGCGTGCTATCATTGGTGGTTCGACTGTTCCGACGAAGCGCCGTTCAAATCGGAGGCAACCTTCGTCATCTTCTTCATCTGCCACTCAAGATGACTCTCCACCCTCACCATCTTCTCCTCGAGTCGACCAATTAGCTGGTAAGGCCATTACTACCGAAGAAAAGTTGATTTTAACTTTTTTATTTCGGAGGCTTTGCTATTGGGCGGTTGTTGAAAGAAATGGGATGGGAGAAGGTCTGTTCTTTGGATATTCCTACTTACCCTGCCCTAGTAAGAGAGTTTTATAATGATTTATGTAGAGGAGAGGGAGGCTTAGTGAGTGTTGTAAGAGGAACAAAGGTAATCATCACAGCCGAATCCCTTGGTAATTTATTGGAAATGCCTACCGTTGGCCTTATTGAATATCATCATGAAGATAGAGGAGGAGCACTATCAAGGATGTTAGGGAGAGAAGTTTCTGAGTTTGAGGAAATCTTGGCAAATCAACTTAATTTGGAACTCAGATTACTTCACAATATCTGTGGAAGGATTCTATTTCCTAAAATCGGAAGGTTTGAATATGTCTCGGAGCGAGACGTTTTATTGATGGACTGCATACTCACTGGTAGACCTATAAATCTTGCTGAAATGATGATAGGCTATATGGCGGAGGCAGCTACTAAGAAGAGATCTACATTGCCATATGGTATGATTTTAACATTGGTATTCAGAAGCCAAGGTGTACTTATAATGGACAATGAGCCACTAAGAAAATTAAGACATACAGATTACTATAGTGTCTCTACAATTCACCGAATGGGCTTTAGAAAAGAAAATGGAAACTGGATTAAAAGAGGACATGAGGCCAGAGCTGAAGAGGTTAGAGTTGAGGAAGTCAGAGGAGAAGACATTCCTGAACCATCTGCTGGACCTTCTTCTGCTGGACCTTCTGCTGGACCATCTGCTGGACCCTCAGAAGCTGGACCTAGCTCTCAACTTCCACATCAGTCAGCATTGGCATCAGAAAGATTTTCTGAGGAGCAAATAGGTCAGCTTAGAGCTTTACTAGCTGAGTATGACAGTCAAAGATCAAATGATATGTGTAAATTAAGAGAGGAGTTCAATCAATTAAAGGATGAGATTAATTCAAGACTTGACATGATTTCATTTTCAATTAGCAATTCCGTCGAATCCTTTAGCACTGATCTTCATAAAATTTTTGAAAGGATGGAAGGCATTGCAGACGGTTCTGGAACTTATCTTCATGCTACCAGTCAACTGAAGAAAGATATTGACCTCGCCGTCTCTCAAATTGAAGCTTGTCTTGAAAGTTTTAAGAAGACCCAAAAAGATGATGTTATGAAATGATTGGACATTTAAAGAAAATTGTGTATAAGCATATTTGATTTTGATATTCAATCCTAGGTTGTATCTTAGGATTTCTTGCTTTCTTTCTTAGCATGTATCTAGGATTTACATACTTAAATCTGTCATTTTAGAATACATGTAATGGATCTTGCTTTGGAATACAAATATTTGAATGAATATTACACTTTTATTACAAATTATCTTTGATTGAATGTCAATGAATGAGTTTCCTATCTTTATGACTATTCGAACCAACATCTTCGCTTTGATAACATTCTTTATTTGCCTTTAAACTCACCTTATTGTTGATAACAAAAAAGGGGGAGAGATAAGTGTATAATGCATATAAAGAAAAAGAGAATGAAGAGAAAGAAAATGAAGAACAATTCTGAGAATAGAAAGAAAGAGAGATTTTTTTGAAAAGTGAAAGAGAATGAAGAGAAAGAAAATGAAGAACAATTCTGAGAATAGAAAGAAGAGAGAATTTTTTTTTAAAGAATTCAGTTTATCTACATAGGGGGAGCTATTCAATGCAGGGGGAGCTTAATAAATTTTTCCATATAAAAGTTAAATCATTTTGATTGATGTCATGTTTTGTTTATTTTTATTCATTTTGAATATTGGCATCAAATTCTCTATTAGGAAGTCTCTAAGCTTTAACAATGTCTATAATTCTCAATTCAAATGAATTTTTTAATGCATATACTCAAAGTTTTTGTCATCATCAAAAAGGGGGAGATTGTTGACCCAATTGAGGATTTTGATGATTAACAAAACTATTTGAGTATAACATTTGATGTTACTAATGATTTTGATTAAGTTTTTCAGATTATAAGTCTATTTGATGATCAAAATCAAGAAGGAAATCAAGTTCTGGTTTGAATCTAATGTCAAGGTAAGACTGCAGACATTAGAGTCGACACATGGAATCACAGAGCCGACTCCAAAAAATGGCACAGACTTAGAGTCGACTCCGGGACTGTGAGAGCTGACTCTATCAGAAATAACATAACGATGGATTTTCAGGCCACGACTTAGAGTCGATTCCCAGACTGTTAGAGTCGACTCCAAAAAATTTTGTGTCGATCCCAGAAAAGTCAGAGACGACTCCAGATCGAGCGGATTAAATAATTTCGAGTTAGAGCCAACTCCAGAAAAGTTAGAGCCGACTCCAGAATGTCAGACACGACTCCAGAACTATCAAAACGACTCTAAACTTTATCTTTATCTATTTTAATCCCAACGGCTATTGTTATTTATGGATCTAATCCTTTTTACACTTGCTTCTAACGGATAGTTTCACACTATTTGTGGATTAATCGGATCTATAAGAAGAGGGTTGATTGCATCCCAAAAGAAAAGAAGAAAGAGGCAAAAAGAAAAGAATAGAGAAAATCCTTGAGATCCATCAGAAAAGAAAAGAGGGAAAACCTGTAAGGAAAGATCATACTCATTCCCCAAAAGAAGAGAAAGAGATTCCAAGCCTTTGCTGTCCTATTTAGAAGAAATCTCAAGAGAAGGAAGAAGCCCTAGTTTTTCTGATCTTCTGAGTCTCAAGAGCATATTCGAAGGAAGATCCATTCAAAGGAAGAGAAGGAAGAAGCCACCAAGATCTTCGAATCAGGCTTTGGTTCCTAATCTCTTTTTATTGTTTCATTATTGTATATTTGCTCATTGAAGGAGCAGTTTGTTTTTGTAAAATCAAATACTATTTGCTGGGTCAATCTGGTGATTGATTCAGTTGAGGCTGTTAGTCTTGAGCAAGCATTAGCTTGTGGTATTAGGTTTTGTGCTGGTGAGCCTTAAAAACCAGCTGGGTTCGTTGTGCACCCGGAAAAACAACAAGTTTGAGTTGTGAGCTTGCAAAACAACTCTGCTGTAATCAGTTTGATTATAGTGTGGACCCAAGAGGTACTTGGGAGTGGACGTAGGTGTAGGTACACCGAACCACTATAAAATCTCTTGTGTTTGCCGTGATTGTCTCTTTATCTTCAACTCTCTATTTAAGTTGCTTAGTTTTAAACCTGTGAATCTAAGTTTTTATTTCCGCTGGGGGTTATCTTTCAAAAGAGTTTAATTTTTTAAAAAACCCAATTCACCCCCCCTCTTGGGTTGCTATCTTGACCAACAAGGGACCTTTTACTAAATACCTAGAGGAATGCGAAATTATCCCATAATACACTATAACAGAGTCATCTATCATGAATGGTGTAGCTGAAAGATGAAATCGCACTCTTAAAGATATGATAAGGAGTATGATTAGTCATTCAACCTTACCAGAGTCACTCTGGGGAGAAGCACTATAAAAAGCAGCCTACATTCTGAACAGAGTACCAACTAAAGTAGCTGTCAAAATACCTTATGAGCTTTTGATAGGATGAAAGCCCAGTCTAAACCATTTTCATGTTTGGGGATGTCCAGCTGAGGCAAGGCCTTATAGGCCATATGAAAGGAAATTGAACTCCAAAATAGTGAGTATCTACTTTATTTGGTATTCTGAGCGATCTAGGGGCTTCAAGTTTTATGATCCCAAATTAAGGATAATTTTTGAGATGGGAACTGCAATATTCTTTGAGTATATTGAGTTTGGGAGAAGAAATAAGGTCAGAGACTTTGTCTTTGAGGAGGAATTGGATCCTACTAGAAATAAGGTTAGAGACTTTGTCTTTGAGAAGGAATTGGATCCTACTACTCTTGTTGAAGAGCATTAGTTCCTATTTCTATAATTGATTATGACAATGAGCAGGTTTCTGTTCCTGTCATTGATCAAGATGCAATTCTAGAACAACAAGAAATTATTATTCAACCCTTAGAGATACAAACTCAACAACCTCAAGAATAAGTGCATCAAAACAAGTACCTTTGCGGTGATCCACTAGAGAAAGAAGAAATGCTATTCCAAATGATTATATAGTGTTTGTTCAGGAACATAAGGAAAATAATGGCATGATGGAAGATGATCTTGTCAATTTCCATCAAGCCATACAAGGTTCCAATTTAGAAAAATAGATTGAAGCAATGAAAGAAGAGTATAAGTCTATGCAAGATAATAAGGTTTGGGAACTTGTCCCATTACTAGAAGGTGTGAAACTCATTAGTTGCAAATGAATTTTTAAGACCAAAAGGGATTCAAAGGGTAATGTGGAGAGGTATAAAGCTCGTCTTGTGGCTAAAGGCTACACTCAAAAGGAAGGGATTGACTTTAAAGAGACCTTCTCTTTAGTTTCATCGAAGAAATCTTTTAGGACAATCATGGCTCTTGTTGCACAATATGATATGGAACTCCATCAAATGGATGTCAAGGCAGCATTTTTCAATGGAGACATTGATGGGACAATTTATATGGTGCAACCAGAAAACTTTGTGTTAGAAGACCCAAAGAAAATGGTTTGCAAATTGATAAAATCCATTTATGGGTTAAAGCAAGCTTCTCATCAATGGTACCATAAATTTCATCAAGTAATTCTTTCATTCAATTTTAAGGTGAATGCAGTAGATGATTGTGTGTATCACAAGTTCAGTGAACGTAAGTACATTTTTTTGGTTTTGTATACGGATGATATTTTGCTTGCCACAAATGATATAGGCATGTTGCATGAAACCAATAGATTTCTATCAAGCAATTTTAAATAAAAGATCTTGTGATGCCTCTTTTGTATTGGAAATCCAGATACATCGAGATCGTTCTAGAGGTATCCTTGGATTATCATAAAGGAACTATATCGATAAAGTACTTAAGAAATTTGGCATGCAACATTGAAAACCAGGTGACACCCTAGTCGCTAAAGGATAAATTCAATATTAATCAATGCCCAAAAGGAAACCTTGAAGTTGAAGAGATGCAAAAGATTCCTTATGCTTCGATTGTAGGGAGTCTAATGTATGCTCAAGTTTGTACGCATCCAGATATTGCGTATATTGTTGGAGTGTTAGGTAGATATTTAAGCAACTCAGGAATGGATCACTGGAAAGCAGCCAAAAGGATTATGAGATTTGAAAAAAAAAAAAAATTATATACTCACATATAGGAGATCGGATCATTTTGAGATCATTGGGTATTCTAACTTCAACTTTGCAAAATGCCAAGATAATAAAAGATCCACTTTGGACTATGTATATCTGTTAGGTGGTCGGATTATTTCTTAAAGAAGTGCAAATAGACACTTATAGCTCCTTCTACCATGACAGCATAATTTATAGCATATTATGAAGCATCCAATCATGAGATATGACTAAAAAATTTTGTCACTGGGCTGCGCATATTGGAAGGAATTGAAAGACCGCTAAAGTTATTTTGTGACAACAAGTCAACGTATTGTATTTCAACAACAACAGGAGCTCGATCAAGTCAAAGCATATTGACATCAAGTTCCTAGTTGTAAAGAAAAAAGTATAGAGTGGTCAGATTTCTATAGAGCATATAGGGACAAACTCCATGGTTGTAGATCCCCTTACCAAGGATGTGCCGCCTAAGGTCTTTCATGAGCATACTACTCACATGCATGTTATAGATCATAAGTGTAGACAAACCAAACATAAAGCATAAAATAGAAGCAATACAAACTTTCACTAAAGTATTTTATTTAGTTCAGTACACTCTGTACAATTATGTTAAAGTTTTGATCTCACTTAAGTTTAAGGACCAGTTGAAAATAGGCATGTTAAGATCACATTACATGTAATTTTTATGCTATATATCCATATCATGATCCATATCATTCAGTTGTATCAACATACGTGGCCATTAATGGTTTGAATTACGAAAAGTATAACAAAGGCCGCTTTGATCCTATATTGGTATGGTTGATGGACCGGATTGGTTATAAATACATTTCAATAATGACAGTAAAATTGAGCTCATTTGATTATTTTTTTGCAAAACATAATTATAAGGTTACACATATAGTCCAGTGAAAGATTATTGAATTTTTAATTCAACATTGGGCTAATATGTGAAATAATTATGTGTTGCAGACTATCAAATAAGGTTAATCCCAATTAAAAGTGATCTGCTAAGGTTTCGATGATTTGGGCTTTAATGTATCTGATAAGATGTGAGCCTTTAATGTGTAGAGACCTAAGGGGTTATTTCTATTTTTATAATGAGCTAAAATAGAAATACCAAAAGATAATGATGAAATTATCTATATATAGCGGTTATGGTTCCTGGATCGCATGTAAGACTCTCTTTTCTGAATTCCATCATCAAAAAGAAAACCTTAGAGAAAATTCTAAAGGGCTCTCTGGAAGTACGTGTTGATCTGTAAGGCAACCACACCATTCTAAAAGGCCAACTGCATGACTCTAAAGAGCAATCAAGCAATATGGATTCAGATACTCTTTTATTTATCATTTATGGATTCTCGATGATTGAACATGAATAATTGTTGGGCTTCATGATGATGGTTTTCACCAAAGGTTTAGGTTTAATTTCTAACACAAATACCATATTGAGTCAAGAAGCAAATTGCAACATTTCGTCAAAGAATCAAATAATTAGATGGAGAAAGCATCGAAATAAGGGCAGTAGAACGACTTACATGAAGAATGAAACACTGCCGACGATGCCAGTGACAAGCATGATGAAGGCCAAGGTTGAATACCACGCTTCGGGGATGGGGCTCGATATGGGTTTCGATGCCCGAACTATTTAATCACGATGATCGAAATTATAAGAAGCATTAGCAAAGCCCTGGAGATGCTAGTAGGAGAACCTGTAAGAGATAAGAGACGAGAGACGAGAGACGGAGAACACCTTATCATCAGACGAAGGGCAAGAGAAAGGGATGGCAATGAGGCTTGCAAAGCCGAGAGACCGATATTAGGCCGCTTAATTTAAATAGCATCGCAGCATTCATCGATGCGGTCCAAGACCGTTCCTACTGATAATTTTAATATAAGTTAAAGATTAAAAGAATATAGTGCATAGTATAACCATTTTAAGATAAAAATGTTAAAAAAATATAATCAAAATTAATATAAAATAGGATAAAAATAAAATTATTTATTAAAAAATTAGGCTATTGATTGATGATAAATTAAAATAAAAATAATTTAGATGATTTGAATGCATGCAAGATAGGTTTAGGAACATATTAGTATGAAGGTGTAATTTGATAAATTTAAAAGAATAAAAAAATAAATTAAAAATTACATGACATAAAATAATAGTAAAGAGTTAATAGATTATCGATGATGTTGGGGGGTAAAATCGTCATTGCATTGATATCCGTGCGAGGCGGCTAAGGCTGACCTCCTCCGGGCTTCCGTAGCTCGGCCTCCTCCGGGCTTCCTAGCTCGGCCTTCTCCGGGCTTCCGTAGCTCGGCCTCCTCCGGGCTTCCGTAGCTCGGCCTCCTCCGGGCTTCCCTAGCTCGGCCTCCTCCGGGCTTCCGTAGCTCGGCCTTCTCCGGGCTTCCGTAGCTCGGCCTCCTCCGGGCTTCCGTAGCTCGGCCTCCTTTGGGCTTCCCTAGCTCGGCCTCCTCCGGGCTTCCGTAGCTCGGCCTCCTCCGGGCTTCCCTAGCTCGGCCTCCTCCGGCTTCGTAGCTCGGCCTCCTCCGGGCTTCCGTAGCTCGGCCTCCTCCGGGCTTCCGTAGCTCGGCCTCTTCCGGGCTTCCCTAGCTCGGCTCCTCCGGGCTTCCGTGGCTCGGCCTCCTCCGGGCTTTCGTAGCTCGCTTATACCCAGTGATCCACGCCCCGACGTCTACCTCCGCGGAACCTGACGCGGGAGAGCTTAAGCTTACCCGAGCAGCTCCTTAGGCAAGGAATCATATCAAGACGTGGCCTAAGACCTATTGAAACCGCCCCAGGTCTACTCACCCAGATCCCAAGACATCGAAGAGCTCTCCCAGCCGTCGATCCCTTAACAGACAAGGTATGGATTCTAACGGCCCCGCAACGGCCTGATTCTGTCTACCCCCGTATCGTAACAACCTCAGAACCTTCCAGAAGATGCTCAAGTCCCCAGGTGACAGTCTATAAGTATCAGATTAACGGATTCCCTCAGGTACGCATGCGGCTCTGTACGCACACCTCCACTCTCACTCTCCTGCCCTTCGGAGCCTCCGATTGGCCACCCCCGGAGAGGCCTCCCGGAGAGATCCACCTCTTCATTATCTGATTGATCGCCGATCCCTTCCCCACTGACTTGAGCGTCGGAGGGTCTTCCGCGGAGGACCACCCCAGCATCCCTCCGCGTGTGGACTTCTTTTGCAGGTCCGCCGCACCCTTCTTCCCGGAGATCGACCGCGCCCGAGTCGGAGGACGGATTTCGGCGGCAACAGATTGGCGCTAGAGGAAGGGCCTCAAGTCCCGTTAAAACTTGAAGAAAGGAGACAAGGATCTTAATCCGGAGAAGAACTCTGATGGCCAACCGGAAGAGAGCAACCTCTGATGCCCAAGATCAGGTCGCCTCCCAGAGGCCTGATCCGACTGGCGCCACAGCGCCGCAACCCCCATCTGTCGAGACACCGTCGCCGCCTGCCATTCCGGTGACCCAGGACCAGTTTGCTACGCTGGTCCAGCAGGTCCAGGCTCTCACCCACCTGGTGCAGGAGCGCCTTACGGCTCCTCCCGCTGCGCATCCCCAGAAAGAAGCGGCGACCTCTTCTTCGCCGGCAACCTCCTCCTCTGATCCGCATGAATCAGCGGATCCCCCGCATCGTCCCAAGGGGGACAAACCGGTCCCTCGAACCGGTTACGATAGAGATCCTCCCAGATCTCGGCGAGCCCGCTCCCTCTCTCCAGCGACGTCTCACCATGATTCGACGCCGTCCTTGCGGTCCTCGCGCCCAGCTCCTCCTCTAGCCGGTGAAGAGGAGATCCGCCGCCAGATCCAAGAGATGCGACAGGAGCTGGACGCCGCCAAGCAGGCCCATCTGCCCCAGCCCAAAGCAGAGCAGGGCGTCCCTTTCTCCAAGGGAATCATGGAGGAAATAATTCCCTCCCACGTTAAGCTGCCAACCGTCGAGCCTTATCACGGCTCCACTGATCCGGACGACCATCTCAGCAGCTTCCGGTCAATAATGATGTTCCACGGAGCATCCGATGCGATCCTCTGCCGAGCCTTCCCATCCACCCTCAGAGGATCCGCCCGAACCTGGTTCAACGCCTTGAAACCGGGTTCTATTGATTCTTTCGACGAGCTGAGCCACCTTTTTATTGGCCAGTTCGTCAGCAGCCGCCGCCACCGACGGAGATCCGACTCCCTCTCCGAAGTCAAGCAGAGAGAGGGGGAGTCCTTGAGAAATTATCTTGGCCGTTTCAACAAGGCCATGTTGGAGGTGGACCACCTTAATCATGAGGTGGCTATGTCCGCCCTAGCGGGGGGGTTTCAAAGGAGAGCGACTTCTATCTGGCGATGGAGGTCAGCTACCCCCCATGTTTGTCTGACATGATGGCCCTTGCGGACAAGTACGCCAGGGTCGAGGAGTCGCGGAGAGTGGCCCGCGCAGAGCAAGCAAGAAAGAAGCAGGAGCCCAAAGCTCCCGACAGACACCGCCCTGCCCGTCGGCCAAGTCCGCCCCGCCGTCCAAGAGTCCCTCCGCTGCCGCCAAGAAATCGCTCCCGGAGTCCTCCCAGGCGATTCGATCGCTATACTCCGCTGACTGTGCCCCGAGCGCAGATCCTCATGGAGATTGAGCGCCAACTCCCCGGCCAGTACCTCTCCGAGGGAACCCGACCCGAAGAGATCCCGCCAAGTACTGCCGCTACCACAGGGAGCATGGTCATGACACCGAAGAATGCTGGCAGCTGAAGAACGAGATCGAGAGACTGATTCGGCGGGGACGGTTGGACCAGTTCAGAAGAGCACCCGAGCCGCAGCAACAAGGAGGTGACCGCCAGCCCGAGCTCCCACAACTCCCTCCTCCACCAAATCCGCCTGTGGTTGGCCGTATCAACATGATTGAGGAGGCCGGCGGATCGAGCTCCAGGGGCGACGGTGATGCACCAGTGCCGAAGAAGGCGCGCACAGGCGAGCTTTCCTTTTCTGATGATGATCTTCTTGGGATACAGCTTCCCCACGATGACGCACTTGTTGTATCCCTTAACTTGAACAACTATGATGTAAGCCGGATCCTCGTCGATAGTGGAAGTTCGGTAAACGTTTTGTACCTCGGTGTGTTTGCCAGGATGAAATTGCTCATGGAAAATCTTCGAGCCGTGGATTCCACCCTGATGGGATTCACTGGCGACGTCATCGTCCCAGAAGGAATCGTCACCCTGACGGTCCGTGCGGGAACCTGGCCCCTTGTAGCCATTGTTCAGACGATTTCTTGGTGACCGACCTCAGGTCCCCATATAACGCCATATTCGGCAGGCCGGGTCTAATGTCCCTCAAGGCGGTAGTCTCCATCCCGCATCTATCCATGAAGTTCCCTACCGAGCAAGGAGTTGGCGTGGTTCGGGGAAATCAAGCCATGGCTCGGCAGTGTTTCGTCACGAGCCTTCAGTCCAGAATGCCCGAAGTCGACGGGCTAGACGCTCGTGAGGACTTCGCCGAACAGCGAGGAGAACCGGCGGAAGAGCTGGAAGAAGTACCGCTAGACGAAGCTCGGCCCGACCGAACCATAAGGATCGGGTCGCTACTCGAAGGAGAGCCTCGTCGCGAGCTGATCAGATTCCTCCAAAGCAATGCGGACATCTTCGCCTGGACCGCCTCTGACATGCCAGGGATTGACCCGAGTCCTCGTCCATCGCCTCAATGTGGACGAGATGCACAGGCCCGTTAAGCAGAAGAAGAGAAGCTTCGCCCCAGAGCGGCAAAAAGCCATTGAAGAGGAGGTCGACAAACTCATCAAAGCCAATTTTGTCCGAGAGGTGAATTACCCCAGTTGGTTGTCAAATGTCGTCATGGTGAAGAAGTCGAATGGCAAATGGAGGATCTGCATCGACTTCACCGACCTCAACAAGGCATGCCCGAAGGATAGCTTCCCCCTCCCTCGGATCGACCAGCTCGTGGACGCCACCTCGGGCCACCAAATGCTGTCATTCATGGATGCCTATTCGGGCTACAATCAGATCCGGATGGCCCCCGAAGATGAAGAAAAGACCGCCTTCATAACCGACCGAGGTACCTACTGTTACCGAGTATGCCTTTCGGTCTTAAAAATGCAGGAGCGACCTACCAGCGGCTGGTCAACAAGGTGTTCAAGGAGCAAATCGGCCGGAACATGGAGGTGTACGTAGATGATATGCTGGTCAAAGCAAGGAAGCGCTGCGGCATGTTGAGGACCTCGCGGAGAGCTTTGCCACACTGCGCAAATATGGAATGAAGCTCAACCCAACCAAGTGTGCTTCGGCGTCAATTCCGGGAATTCCTCGGCTTCATGGTCTCCCAGCGGGGTATCGAGGCTAACCCTCAGAAGATTCAAGCTCTCCAACGAATGGCGCCCCCAGCGTCTATTAAGGAGGTCCAGCGCTTAACCGGGAGGATAGCGGCCCTTAACCGCTTCGTGGCTCGGTCAGCCGAGAGATGCCTCCCCTTCTTCAAAACTCTCCGATCGGCCAAAATTTCCAGTGGACTCCTGAGTGCCAGAAATCATTTCAAGATCTCAAGAAGTACCTCGGCTCGCCTCCACTTCTCAGTAGTCCGATCCCGGGAGAGACTTTATTTCTGTACCTGGCCGTTTCGGAGGGCGCAGTTTGCTCAGTGCTAGTCAAAGAAGAAAGCAAATCCAGAGGCCGATCTACTATGTGAGTAGGCTGCTCCGCGATGCGGAGACGAGGTACACCAGGATGAGAAGATAGTGCTGGCTTTGATCACCTCGGTCCGGAAGCTACGGCCTTATTTTCAAGCACATTCAGTGACGGTCCTCACCGATCAACCCATCAAGGCGGTGGTCCACCGTCCAGAAACATCGGGGAGGATGACCAAATGGGCCGTCGAACTAAGCGAGCATGACATACATTTTCAACCTCGCCCGGCCATCAAAGCCCAAGTGCTGGCCGATTTCCTCCTCGAGTGTACCATCCCAGAAGACGGCTCTACCCCGGAAAATCCCGAAGGACCAAAGCCTGAAGCTCGGTGGCTCCTTCACGTCGATGGGTCGTCCAACGCCCATCACTCCGGTGCGGGTCTAGTTCTCACCAGCCCAGAGGGAATGATCTTCGAATATGGCGTCCGATTCTCCTTCCCGGCTTCCAACAACGAAGCCGAGTACGAGGCCCTGTTAGCTGGTCTCCGGATCGCCCGCAACCTGAAGGTGGAAAAGCTTAACGCCTTCACCGACTCTCAGCTGGTGGCCGGCCATGTGCGGGGAGAGTTTGAAGCCCGAGAACCCAACATGATCCGATATCTCCAAGAGGTGCGCGGCCTACTTCCCCATTTTGCCGAGTTTGAAATTGTTCAAATTCCTAGATCGGAAAACGCCCGTGCCGACCTACTCTCCCGATTGGCAACCGCGGAGACGATGGATGCTGAACAAAAATTCCATCTGGAGACTCTGGAAAAGCCGAGTATCATGGAAGCCGATCGGGTGATGCAAATCGAGGCCGAACCATCCTGGTTCGACCCCATCCTCAACTATCTCAAAGAAGGGTCGCTCCCATCCGACCGAAGAGAGGCCAGGAAATTGAAGCTGCAGGCGACCCACTATGTATTGATTGACAGCCAACTTTACAAGCGGTCTTTTTCTATGCCGCTGCTCAGATGCCTCCGCCCATCCGAGGCGAACTATGCTCTACGAGAGGTACATGAAGGGATTTGCGGCAACCATCTGGGGAGCCGGTCCCTATGCCACAAGGTGCTACGGCAAGGCTATTACTGGCCGACCATGCAGAAAGACGCGGACGACCTAGTCCGAGCCTGTGACGCCTGCCAGAGACATTCAAGCATCCAGAGGCTCCCTTCCGCCGAGCTAGTCTCTATATCCTCCGCCTGGCCCTTTGCCAAGTGGGGGATGGACATCCTCGGCCCATTCCCGCTTGCGACGGGACAGCGGAAATTCTTATTTGTCGCCATTGACTACTTCACCAAGTGGGTTGAAGCGGAAGCAGTTGCGCAAATCACCGAAGCACGGGCCAGAGACTTTGTATGGAGGTCCATCGTCTGCCGGTTCGGCCTCCCCCACACCATAATCACCGATAACGGTAAGCAGTTCGACAATTCCAAGTTCCGCCAATTCTGCGAGGAACACGGAATCCGTCACCATCTTACTTCGGTCGGGCACCCACAAGCCAACGGAGCGGCCGAAGTGACCAACAGGACTCTCCTCCAAGGAATCAAAGCTCGCCTCTCCAGAGCCCAAGGCAGGTGGGCGGATGAGCTACACCATGTCTTATGGGCCTATCGCACCACCCCGAGGATTCCGACGGGCGAGACTCCATTTCGAATGGCTTTTGGTACGGAGGCCGTCATCCCTGTGGAAATAGGCCTCCCATCTTTGCGGGTGGAGAGTTATTCAGAGGAAGCCAGCAACGAGCAACTCCGCACCAACCTCGACTTGGTAGAGGAAGTCAGAGAGAAAGCCCGAATCAGGACGGCCGCCTATCAACAGAGGGTGGCTCGGTACCATGCCTCCAGGGTCAAGGGGAAAACCTTCCTACCCGGCGACCTCGTCCTCCGAAAAGCTTCTGTATCCAAACCGCTGGAGCAAGGAAAGCTGGCGCCGAACTGGGAAGGTCCGTACCAAATCACGGAGATCATTGGGCCAGGAGCCTACAAGCTGCAGGATCTCGATGGGAAATCCATCCCCCGAACGTGGAACTCGGACAACCTCCGCAGATACTATCAATAGGGTACGTCCCTCATGCCTCGCCAGTTATCTATTTTCCCGCAGCTTACTGTATGAATCGATTATGCACCATATTGCCGTAAATCATAAAAGGAAATAAATGCTGCTTACCAATCCTCGGTACAACCGAGTTAACTGCCTGGATAGGAAATCTCCGAACCTTGGCAGGGCCAAGTAAAACAAAGTCTCCGAACCTTGGCAGGGCCAAGTAAAACAAAGTCTCCGAACCTTGGCAGGGCCGAGCAAAAGTCTCCGAACCTTGGCAGGGCCAAGTAAAACAAAGTCTCCGAACCTTGGCAGGGCCAAGTAAAACAAAGTCTCCGAACCTCGGCAGGGCCGAGCAACAAATCTCCGAACCTTGGCAGGGCCAAGTAAAACAAAGTCTCCGAACCTTGGCAGGGCCAAGTAAAACAAAGTCTCCGAACCTCGGCATGGCCGAGCAACAAATCTCCGAACCTTGGCAGGGCCAAGTAAAACAAAGTCTCCGAACCTCGGCAGGGCCGAGCAACAAATCTCCGAACCTTGGCAGGGCCAAGTAAAACAAAGTCTCCGAACCTCGGCAGGGCCGAGCAACAAATCTCCGAACCTTGGCAGGGCCAAGTAAAACAAAGTCTCCGAACCTCGGCAGGGCCGAGCAACAAATCTCCGAACCTTGGCAGGGCCAAGTAAAACAAAGTCTCCGAACCTCGGCAGGGCCGAGCAAAAATCTCCGAACCTTGGCAGGCCAAGTAAAACAAATCTCCAAACCTTGGCAGGGCCAAGTAAAACAAAGTCTCCGAACCTCGGCAGGGCCGAGCAACAAATCTCCGAACCTTGGCAGGGCCAAGTAAAACAAAGTCTCCGAACCTCGGCAGGGCCGAGCAACAAATCTCCGAACCTTGGCAGGGCCAAGTAAAACAAAGTCTCCGAACCTCGGCAGGGCCGAGCAACAAATCTCCGAACCTTGGCAGGGCCAAGTAAAACAAATCTCCGAACCTTGGCAGGGCCAAGTAAAACAAAGTCTCCGAACCTTGGCAGGGCCAGTAAAACAAAGTCTCCGAACCTCGGCAGGGCCGAGCAACAAATCTCCGAACCTTGGCAGGGCCAAGTAAAACAAAGTCTCCGAACCTTGGCAGGGCCAAGTAAAACAAAGTCTCCGAACCTCGGCAGGGCCGAGCAACAAATCTCCGAACCTTGGCAGGGCCAAGTAAAACAAAGTCTCCGAACCTCGGCTGGGCCGAGCAACAAATCTCCGAACCTTGGCAGGGCCAAGTAAAACAAAGTCTCCGAACCTCGGCTGGGCCGAGCAACAAATCTCCGAACCTTGGCAGGGCCAAGTAAAACAAATTCTCCGAACCTCGGCAGGGCCGAGCTACAGGATTCTCCGAACCTCGGCAGGGCCGAGCTATAAAATTCTCCGAACCTCGGCAGGGCCGAGCTACCAGTTCTCCAAACCTCGGCAGGGCCGAGCTATAAAATTCTCCGAGCCTCGGCAGGGCCGAGCTACAGAATTCTCCGAACCTCGGCAGGGCCGAGCAACAAATCTCCGAACCTTGGCAGGGCCAAGTAAAACGAAGTCCCCGAACCTTGGCGGGGCCAAGTAAAATGTTTCACCGAGCCATGACAAGGCTAGGTAAAAACCACTCGGGCTAAGACCCCAGCGAAAGGTCTACAAGCCTCGACCAAAGCCGAACGGCCCTCAAACAGTCCCCGAAGGACTTCA